>JALRMF010000322.1:0-57702 GCA_026120015.1 Dendrostoma leiphaemia | reverse complement strand
TTTAATTTATTATATTATATATATATATATAATATTAAGTATCTTATTATAAAGCGCTAAACTTTAATTAAAAAACTCTTTTTTAGTTTAAAGTTATAAATTTTACTACTTTAAATTACTTTTAAAAATAATAGCTTTGTAATAATGCTATAGTATAGAAATATAGTAGTATAAATAAATAAAACAACTGTATCTTTTTTTATAAATGAATGAGAACGTGGTAAAGTACTTGAGTTCTGGTGGTGAGAAAAGGCTTTGGTACCCATACAAATTTCCTGGGACTGTACCTAGGTATCTCAATAGGACATTTGACTAAACTCGAGTCAGAGCTTGAATCAAAGCCGGTGCTGAACTACCTCGGTAAGTTCATGCCCATCGAGGTTCATGTGCACAAGGAGACATCTGCTTCATTGTCGAACTGCATTGCACCATTGTGACAAGCCCCCCCCCCCAACCAGACCAAACCAAAGATCAACCCCCCCCCTCATGGTCTACAGTATCTTCTGATTGATCCATCCAGCCGAGTCGCACCTTGAATCATCACCGAGCTGGAACCCGCCCGATGAGGAGTTTGCCGTCGTGAAGCCGTAGCACTGGCCCGGGTTACCAGTGTCAATATTGCTCCACCAGCAGACGGAGTTACTACAGTATACACATTCAAGGTTAGGAGAAAAAGTGTTCCCTCTTTTTCCCCTTTCTTTGTTCTTCGGTGTTCAGATAACGTGACAAGAGGATTTCATGAGGTCACATACCATGGCCTCGCGTCCTGTGCGATCTGCGTGGCGTTCTGGTAATTGTACTGTGCGCAGAGGTTGATGCACAAGTTCAGGCTCGCGACGGGCGTCATGACCACGTTATGGTTCCCTATCAGATTGGCCGAGCAGTATTTGCGAAAGACGTAATCCTCAGAGCCGAGTCTCACCGAGTACAGCGTGTCGTTGGACGAGGGGCAGTCTCGGAAGAGTGTCTGTGATGGGTTGATGATCTCCGTTGTCGTGATCGATACGGGCTCCAAGGTCGATGGAGTCGGGCCCTCGCCTGCAGATGAACCTGATGAGAGCCGTCCGCCGGAGGGAGCGGGCGGCGGGGGCGTGCTCTTGCTCGATCGCGAGGCAGCAGCCAGCGAGCCCCCGACACCGCCGCCTACCGCGCCGCCGCCGCCGACGACGATGGCAATCAGTACGCCGGCGAGGATGTAGAAAGTCCGCGGGGCGAGGCCGCAGATGCGTGCTTTGTTTCCTGCGGGGGCTGCTGTCTGCTGTCGAGTAAGCTTGGGGGTTGCCGCCCGTCAGATTCGTGTTGGACTGAAGTACTGCTGCTTCTGGAAGCTGATCGACTTCCGAGATGACTTGAGCATGTTGCCATGTGTCTGGGACCACCTGAGGCAGATCGGTGTACAGTTGTTTGTTGGCCATATTGTGTGGGTATTGCCATTCCATGCCCAGGTGTGTCCTTTGGAGTGCCACCTCTCTTCAACAGGGAAAAGTTGGTGACAGTTCCTGGGGACTCACAGCACTGGCCTTGAGTGGTTGGTGCACACTTTTTGCAAAAAGCAGAAAGCAGAAGCTTGATGGGACCTGCATTCGGCCAGGCATGTGGCATTTCATGCTGGACTTCTTAAGTGTTACCGAGACGAAGCCCCCATGCAAAGAAAAGTGTTCAGCTTCTCGAAGAATAGTAAGACAGGCTTGGAGCTGTTGCACAAAAGCCATCGCCAGTGCGTTGCACTAGCTGACGCCCCTATGTCCCATCACAGGAGCTTCCATGCAGTCTGTTTTTGTCGCCCCGAAAATACCTACTTAATTAGGTAGCCCTGAAAGCAGCTACCCAAGCAGCATTGCAGCCCTCCGCCCAGGTGACAGTAGTCAATGAAGGTTGCCCTCCCCAGGTGGCTTGCAGGAATATGTAACATGAAGGGCCGTCATCCGAGGATTCGGTCTTTTAAAATTTCAATCTTACAAGTCTACCCTAAGTACGTATTTAGGTGCCACATAATCCAGTGTGCAAGGTAATCAGGTTTGAGCCACGGAGGCAAAGAAGGACTCCATATGAAAGGCATGGACAGCATTGAGCATCCATCTACTGGTCCTGTCCTTTTCTCTTCCATCAAACTCCCAACACAAATCAAAGAGCCGTTTGCAAGGGTTCTGATGGTTTTTCCTGAGCAGGGCAAGTATGTGAGCATGAGATCCAACCCGCGATGAGGTCCCTGGCCAAGAAGAATGACTGTGGTGATTGAACTATGGACCAACCTACCTCCTGTCTGTATCTAGAACCAGAAACAGGATGGCGTCGATTACAATTCACACAATGACAGATATTTGTCTCCTTTGAGCAGCAAGTCTGGCCTTGAGCCGAGAACTTGGAGGTGATGGTGCCTTCACCCGAACATTACCCCATCCTCATACCCTCTAGACGGCACCATGCAGACTGTTCTTTCCAGCCTCACTCAAGCGCATCACGGAAATTCGGATAAATACATCCGAACCGGTGCTTGTGCGGCTCCACTCGAAAAGCACCTGCCGGCCAAAGCAGTCCATGTGTCCGATTCTCGCAGGCTCGAGCGGCAATGATGCGGCCATTATTGTTTGTAGTCCTGCTATTCTGTGTGGATGACACATATTTGTACTCTCTCCAGGGCTACATACACAATTGGCAGACCGCTCTACTGATCAAGTATCGTGTCGCATCCCCCGGTAATTCTGCCCAAAAGGATTCTGCAGTTGTTGCTGTTCATTGTTGTCACAACAGACGTGACCCATAATTTCTCTCTTCCTTGATTGGTGGCTTCTCTCAGCACATCGACAGTGTGGTGAGCCATGGTCGTAACGGTCCTGTTCCCAAAGGACGATGAAGGCGATGGAGGAAACGCAGGTCGCCCCAGGCTCCGCACCAGATTGCTCAAGTTCGTCGCCGAGCAATGGCTGATATTCTGCTTCGGCATGGCGTGTCTGTTTGCCTGGAAATGGCCCAGTCAGTACATGAATCCTCCTTTGACCTCGAATCGTCAAGACTGACTTGTGCTCTGCCAGATGTTGCTGCCACAGGAGGACCGATCAAACCCGAGTACACTATCCTGTACGGATCCGTGGCCGTCATATTTATTATCAGCGGCCTGCAGCTTTCTACCCCAAAACTCCGCGAGAACCTCTTCAACTGGCGCCTGCACATCATCGTGCAAGGCATCAGCTTCATTGTCATTCCTGTCATCTGGTTAGGTGTGTCTACCCTTCGTCAAACTTGAAGAGGGGGGAGGGGGGGGGGATGCTGACCGAGTCCTGGTAGTCATCATGTGGATTTCCATTGCGGCCGGCGATCTCGAGACCAACGTCGTCGGGATTCCCGTGCTCATCGGTATGCTGGTGACAAGCTGCCTGCCGACCACTATCGCATCCAACGTCGTCATGACCCGTAACGCCGGTGGTGACGACGCGGCGGCCATCATCGAGGTCGTCATTGGCAACGTGTTTGGATCATTCCTCAGCCCAGGTCTCATCTACGCTCTGATCCCACGCGAGGCCGAGTTCACATCCTGGATGCCGGCCTCGCCGAGTACCTTGGGCACGATGTACAGTGGTGTTGCCGAAAAGCTGGGCCTCACGGTCATCTTGCCACTCGTCGTAGGCCAGTCGGTGAGGATCGTGTTTGAGAAGCAGGTTGTATGGTGTGTGCAGCATCTGTACCTTGGAAAGGTGTCGACTTTCTTCCTGTGCACGCTAATTTGGTGAGTACGATACCGGGTGTGTATTCTGAGGAGGATACCTACTTACCAGCAACGCAGGTCCACCTTCTCCAATGCCTTCAAGACCGGTGCCCTCTACAGTATGCCGAAGGCCTCGATCCTTTTCACTATATTCATGAACGTCGCCCTCTATATCCTCTTCACCATCATCTGCTTCGTACTCGCGCGCCCACCCCACAACCTCGTCAAGAAGGCGATGGCGTCCCGTCTTGCGAGCTACTCGATACCGCGGCCCGTCAGACACTTTATCACGCCAAGGCAGATGTCGAAGGTACAAGCCGTCGCGGTGTGCTTCTGCGGCGCGGCCAAGACCACCGGCGTTGGGATCCCGCTCGTGGCAGCCATGTGGTCGGCAAAGGACGACTTGACGAGAGCGTACATCCAGATCCCGGTACTTCTGTATACAATGGAGCAAGTGGCCCTAGCCCAGGGCCTGGTGTACGTCTTCAAGTGGTATCTGAAACGCAACGTCCACAGCGAGCTGGACGTCGAGAGCGAGAGAGGCTCGCGTGGGGTCCGAGACCTCGACGGAGCGGCTGAACGGACTCACCCGGAGACGGCAAATGATGGTCGGAAGGCGTGATTTGGTGAGGCGTAAAGTGTATCTGTATGGGCTGGTGGTCGTTCATGTTTTTTTTGTTTTGGTTTTTTGTCTTGCTTTTGTGTGAAGGGGGGGGGGGCGCTGGGCGTGCTGGTTGTTTGCATATATTGATATCACCTTCCTTATTGTGTTTAGTTGTTCATGAGTTAGAAATGTCTGCGGCCATGGAATAACACTGTGTTTCTTCTTACTGAATGTTGGGCCAGACACACGGATTCAGGCACTCTTGCGGAACACGATGATTGCAAATTTTGACCTCTGGGATTGTAACGCTCATCGCACCTGCAAGTCCGTCGATCCAAATTCTTCACGATACAGTTGGAAGGCGGCATGCGACGGATTCCAGCTTCCCAGAGAGCACTTCGTGCCACCCATTGGGCTGAGCTCATCATCTGTCAAAAGATATGTTTTCGACCCTTCCTCGGGAAGATTATTGGGGCGTCGGCAGAGGCATGTTCCGCGGATCTTGGCGCCGTCGACGTCCACGTCCACGGGTGTGCGCCGATCACATTTGGAATTGCAATGTGTTTGGCGTCCCCATTGTGCTTGTGGGAGATATGTGCACATGGTTGGACCTGATTTTCCCCCTTTCCTTCCAAGTTGGTGCAAGGACAAGCCACCCCCCCCCGGCGTCTTTGAGAAATTAAGCAACCTCAACATACTTTATTTCACTTTGACAAATTTTGCAGGTATATACTCCCCTTGCTCATGCTTTCTTGCTATCGTGGCTCATTGGTGTCCACCACTGCCTCTCAGTGTTGTGGAGGATGCATTGGTCCCGCAGCGAAGCTCTTCGACTGTTTTTCTGGCTCAGCCTGGTATCTTTGTCTTGCTACCCAGGTACCAAGCCTTCGAACGTAGTAGAGGGTCATTGGGACCGCACGCACCATCAAAGAACGGACAAGGAACGCCGAACAATAGCAAGTCTGACAATGCGATTCTGCCCATCAATCATGTGTCTTTCAAAATAAAAGTTGGACAAAGACATTTTCAATGAGTCCTCAGCAGGCTTCTAGACAAGAATCTCAAAGTGCTTACAGGAAAGAGGCCCTTTTCCAAGTGAATGTTGTCTGCGCGGTGGAATCTTTTGACGGGACAGTACCTAGGTAGTGTTGAGCGCCTCCAGGCTTGTCAACACGGTCGTCCTTGAAGGAGCCTGCTGCTCAGTTCACAAGTCTTATCTAGGTACCCAGGAAGTCAGAGACTCAGAGAGAGAAGAATGTGATACTCATCGACAACAGGCAAGCATTGAATCTCTGCAGAAGGTGGCACTTTGAATGATCACCACATCAAGACTCCTTGAGCGAGGCTTCTACTTGCACTCCGAGCCCTGGAAATTCAGAACTCTGCAGCCGAGTCTGTGCTACATGGAAAGGAATGACCGACCCACAAGATGGGGCTCTTCGCTAAATCCAAGAAAGTATCCAAGACCCATTTGCCCACCCGATCCGTGGATCATGCTAACGACAACAGTTCTAGTCTTAACCATTGTCCCATTCAAGCACCGCTGCCTCGAGGCTTTGAAGTGTTTCTATTAGTAAGTCAATCTTCGTATACGAAGAGGTCTGAATAGGGGGTGAAAACGAGTGTATTTGCTATTGTTGTTGATGATGATTAGCAGAAGGAACAGAAGGGAAACTATTGTTGTATGCTAAAGGGATTAAGCGTACGACGTATACGGTCCCTTCCAATTGCCGTTGGGCCAAATTGGCCCGGCTAGCCATTTAGCCAGCTAGTTCCTTCTAATAGCCGTATGCCTCTGGTCCAAGGCGGACCAGGCTATTACTATAGTTATTAACCTATACTAGCAGTCTTTTGTATCGGCTCGTAACCCCTCGTTATACGCTTAGAAAAATTAGTCTAAAACTTAAGCTATAAGCAACCAGTTGCCTAAATAAGAAAAAAACAAGTAACAATCGTACTATATAAAGAAAATACACTTATTGCCTAGTTTGTAGGCCTCTAAACAAAACCCTCCACTTATACTGCTAACTTATTATTGTTAACTAGGCGTTCCAGCGCTCTATTTAGTATAGCCTTTGTTATAACGTTAGCGGGGTTATCGTTGCTATTAACCCATTATACCTTTATAATCTTGCGCCGTTTATATAACTAATATAAAGCTATTATATTAATTATTAGCCTCTTTTCCCTAGTTATACTTAATTTAACTAAGCACTTATATAAAGAATACAAGTTTATATAAACAACTAAGGGCATTGTAAAAAGGCTAAGTTTATTAGTTATTAAGCAAAGCATTGTCTCTATTAAGAGACTAATATTAAAAGCGTTAATAATCTTATAAATCTCTAACGCTAAAAAGCTCTAAGTAACTCTCTTATACTTAATAAAACTCTAATATACAAGGTTTCCCATTAACATAAATTAACCATTAATATTAATCTTATTTTCAATCGCTAAAATAAACCTAATCTAAGAGCTTAAATCTTTATTGCTAGCTAAAAAGCCGTTAACAAATGCAAAAAGCTTAGCCGTCGCCAAATTAAAGGAGATATATTATAACCCTCTTAATAAGTTACCAAATTACCACTATAAGCAACCGTTAAGCTTTATATAATCGCCTTTATTAGGGTCTTAAATCTAGGCAGCAATAGATAAGTTAAAAAAAGCCTCTAATTAGCAAATCAAAGCAATATAAGCACTATAAGCGCATTGCTCTATATATTATTAAGCTTAGTTAGCTAACTTAAAATCAATGAAAATAATTTTAATGCCTTAACCCTTTTGCTTTAAGTTTAGCTTAACTTTATTTATTGTTAATGTAGCGCTGTTAAAATCCAAAGCAATATTAAAGGAAAAAAAGGTCTTAGGCTTAGCCTTAAACTAAGCCTTTTGCAACTTCTGGTCTTCTAGTGCTAAAAAAGCTAATATAGCCAAAATAAGAGTATTATTAGTTTATATACTAATAAGGCCAAAAGTCTTTAAAAGTTTATTAGTAATTAAAAAACATAAGTTATAGGTTAAGGTTAATATATTAAGCTTTTTTTAATAGTAGCCCTAATACATAGCAAACTAATAAACGCTTGCTTTAGCAATGTTGTAAAATAGCTTAATTACTCTAATAATAGTATTCTAGGGATATTTAGTCTATAAAGCAGCTAAAATAGCAGCTAGTATAATATGTATAAGTTTAGTTTATAATTATAAATACGCCTAGGTAATATTATATAATAATAGCATTATGCTGCCTTGCAATAATAATAGCGCAAAAGCTAAAATTAACCGCTAGCTAATATATTAAATTATAGGAGACTGCGTTAAAATAAACGCTTTCTCTTTATTATTATAACCTTATATAACTAGGCATAACTTTTTATAAGGCTTAATAGTCTTACCCTTAACTTTTTATACTATTTAAGCCTTAAAGATGCAGTGGCTATTATGCTTAGCCTTGCTATAGCGTTTAAAGCTAAAGACGCTATAGCTAACAAGGTTATTTATCTTTTAAGCATTAAACGCTTTAAACAGCTCGCCTAGGGTTGTTATAATGCCGTTGTTCCTTAACTTAACAGCAAGGTTATAGTCGTTTTCTTTTTTCCTCGTTAGAAAGGCGCTAGCTAGCTTATTTTTTAAGCTAAAAGGTTGTCCCCTTTGCTTAGGCTTTATAACAACTATAATTATATTGCTAATAGCACTAATAGCATCAGCAGCGTTGTTAAAGGGCTAATAGTCTTTATTGTTAGTTGCTAGGGGAAAAAGAAGAGTAAAGGTATTAAGGTTGCAATAGTAGGGTTAAAGGACGGTTAATCTAAAGATAACAGGCCCATTGAGCATCTTAAGAGTAATATTATAACTATTGACGGCTGCGATCTTATAGAGCCCCTGCTAGCCGTCCTTTTCTCGCTAAACTTATACCTTACTTTAAAGTAGAAGCTTAAGCACGTTTGCAGTAGACGGTTTATTTTAAGTGTTAAAGGCGCCTTTTACTTAGCGCTTAGCTATTGCTTTGCGTAATGCCTTTATAGCCTTTTATATTACTTTAGCTCTCTTAACAATTAATAGCGATAGGGCTAAATTAGTTGTTATATAAAGGTAAGCGCTAAAAACAAAGAGGGTAGAAATGAGCTTATAGAGTCTAATAGTATTATTAATAGCCTTAAGTGCCATTTGTAAGATTGCTTTGTTAAATGTTATACTATAAAGCTTATTGTATAAAATATCAAAGGCTTATTAGAATAGAGCGTAGTATTGTTTTAGCTTGCTAATTAATTAGTAAGCTTTAATAAAAACTTATTTATATATAATTCCTATTAGCCTAGCTTTTAATTTAAACTTTATAAAAGCAAAATTAGTGCTAGCGTTGTATATAATTATATTAAAAGGTCTTTAATAAGTATTAATCTATAGTAGGCGTAAAGCTTTTTAAGTATTTTTAGCTAATAGAGATAAAAGGAAACGGCTGTCGTAGAAAGCTATTAAGAAGTTTAAAATGTAAAAAACGAGGCAACTTTTAAAATATATAACGTTTGCAAAGATCTTATAATTAAACTTGCAATTGTCTTTCAAAGTAAACTTAAAGCGCTAGGGGGCGTTGCTATATAATTAGCAATAGTAATAAAACTTTTTAATCAACTATAATACATCTTTATCAACATTATTATAACCAGCCTTTTTAAGCAGCTAGTAAAGTTAATATATTGCTAAGTAGCTAAAGCAATAATAAAAGCGTTGTAGCTTTATTTCCATAAGAAAAACGCCTACCTATTCCTCCTTACTTAGAAAAAACCATAGGTAGCCTTATTTGCATATAATAGGGATAGTTTTATTATTATAAATAAGTTAGTTTATTAGATTGTTAAATTAAACGCATAGGCAATCTATATTTATAAAGCAAAGTAAAAAGAGCGTTAAAGTATCTAGTATATAAAAGTTAACATGCCTAATTAGAGTATTAACAACAATAGTTTTAATTAAGTTTATTATTAATTTTTTGCTAAATTTAATTAAGGCTTATCTCGCTATTAACTTATTAAGCTTAATAAAGAGGTCTTCTTATTATAAGGCAAGGAATTGCTTTTTTTTAGCTATAAATACCCTTATAGCACCTATATTAGGTAATATGCCTTGGAATCATAATTAGGTATAATAGTTTTTAATAAGAAATTGCATAGCGTTTATATTAAGGCTATTAGCAAAATAAATATTATTATTAGTAAAGCAGTATAAAAAGCTTTAGTTTGCAAGCTAAGTAAAGGCTTTAGTCTTCTTTTTATAGTCTTTGTTATTGTTATTAACCTTATTTTTTAGCTATATTTAATCTGCTTTATCACCTTTATAACTTGCTAAGTATATTTTAAAGTTATTAAGGTTATTGTTGTTAAACTAGCAGTTGGCAATAAACTAATTATATAATTGGTTGCGTTTCTCTTAAAAGTATTTTATTAATTAATAACCTTTTTTACCATATATATAATACTTTTTCTTTTAAAGCATACGCTGCTAAAGAGGGCGGTTATTATAGTAATTGCTATTATAGCCTTAAAAGCTGTTATGTAGATAAAAGCCGCCATAAGGGCTGCTGTAAAAGCTTTTACCTTTGCTATAGTTATTATTATAGTAGCGGTTTAAATAATATTAGTTATTTGTGTTGTTAGTAGTTAATTGTTATTATAAACTATAAGCAAGGTAGGTTTTAATTAAAAAGCATAGGTTGGAAAATAGCTCCTTATAGGTAACAATAAGCTTAAAAAGAGCGTATTTAAGTTTGTATACTCTATAGCAAGCTTTGATTATTATAGTCTTAAGTGCTTATTCGCTTGTATAATTTAGTTTTAAAGCACGTTAGCATAATTATAACTTATTAAACAAAATCTCAAAGACTTTGTAAAGGTTCTTCCCTTTGTTCTGCTGTCTAATCTTATTAAAGATTATTAAAGTTTAGTTTAACGTGGTTGTACATCGAGCGACACAGGACATCGAGCGACACACTTTTTTTACAAACAAAATACGTCTGTGCGTAACCGTGCATCTTACTCAATTCGGCTTCGTTTTAACTGCAGATTACAGGGTATATCCATTTTTATAATATATATCCAAATCTGAAATCAGATTTTAAATATTTATAGAATTGAGCGAGCTATTAGCTAACCCTGAAAATAATCCCTGTAATTTTCAGGGTTAGCTAATAACTCGCTTAATTTTAGATATAATCAAACTCTGATTTTAAATTCAGATATATATTATAAAATTGAATATACTTTGTAATTTGCATCTAAAACTAAGCCTAATTGGGTAAGATGCACGGTTACGCACAGACGTATTTTGTTTGTAAAAAAAGTGTGTCGCTCGATGTCCTGTGTCGCTCGATGTACAACCACGTTATATAAACTTTCTGCTAAAATTAAAAAGCTGGAACAACGCTTAAAAGTCCTAATATAAAGAGTACTAGCTTAAAGCTATATATAAGAAAATATAAATGCTTTTAAAACTAAGTATTTAGCGCACTTTTAAAAGAAAAAGATCAATAATAATATCTCTTTTTTTAAAATAAATGTATAAGTATAAGCTTAATAAGAATGGCAATATTACCTTATATAAAGCGCGGATCTATATTAGGGGAGATTTTTAAAAACCTAGTTTAAAAGATATATACGCAGCTATACTTGCTGCTTATTTCTTTTGCATACTTATAGCTATTGCAGCCTATTTTAACCTTAAAATTAATTTAATAGATGTTAAAACCGCATTTTTAAACACTTATTATAAAATTTAAACCTTTGTTTTTATAAAATTTCCTGCTGGATTTAAAGAGCCTAAGATATATAAATAGCTAAAACGCGCTCTATATAAACTAAGAAACTTTTCTTTGCTATAGTATAAAAACTTATCAGCAATACTAACTAAACTAAGCCTTGTAGCTTCGCCTAAAAAACCTTACTTATATATAAGCAAAGAACGGGGCATCTTTATCTTCTTTTATATAGATAATATACTTTTAATCTACCTTTAAAACAAGGCAAAAAAAGCGCAGAACATCTAAGAAAAGCTGTTTAACAAGTACGAGATCACCTCTTTAAGAGACGCCAAATGGTTCCTTAGAATACGTATCCAAAGAGACCGTTTAAGCCACACAATCAGCCTGGTACACGACTCCTATATCAACAAAATCGCGTCTAAGTTTGGCCTTTTAGTAGAAATAAAAGCGATCGCCAGTGCACTAAACACTGGCTGTACCTATATATGTTTCCACATACCCCCCATTTTAGGCAGAGTTCTTAGAGCTGGATGAAATGCAATCGAACTCGTAACCTCTTTGTGCGTTTTGTGCAAGGTGTTGACGGTGGTGCGTTGTTTTTTTGGATTGGGCTTACTAGGTAAGCAGCGTAGTGTATTTAGCTAGCACTAGGTTATATTGTAGCTTAGGGGAAGAGTGGGTACACCAAGGGCGCATAACTGTGGAAATAAACTGTGAGGCTTATTAGGAAAGAAAAGCAAGGTTTAAACAGACCGTTTAGAATGTGAATTGATGTTATTCTGTGAAGTGTATGTGTATGAAGTTAAAAGGTGCGCTTTGTTTATGAGCTTTTAGAGCGCCGTTTATAGTGCTGGTTTTGGCAGGGTTAGGGTTATAGGTGCATGGTTTCCACATATATGGGCGCGGGTACCTAGCTCACGGGTGATGGACGTCTTGTGATAAGATGTGTTGTCTGGGTAGTTCGCGAGATGCTCTCGCGTCGAAGGAAAGTCCTCGAGGTACTCCCCCCATCTCGGACTTGCCCGTGTTAGTATCAATATGCGCGGCGCTCTTGTGGGCTGACATTTTGCCTGTCGAGTTGGAGGTGATGGATCTGTCGTTGCTACAGACATGGCTCAGACAGGACTCGGAGCAGTACCGGGAAGCAAACAAAGTGATAGCCGAGAGTGATATCAGAATTGGTTCAGATATTGCGATTTGGGGAGGAAGAACTACTTTGTATAGAAGGCAGGAGAACAGTCTGAACCGTGTGGGTCCAAAGCCGGATCCTACGCTCGAGGGCGTGCTCGAGCGGTAAGAACATGGAGATGGTTACGCGTATCGACAGATTTTCTGCGGTACCATGGCCGTCGGGTGCCCTCACCACTATCGTTGCGGCCGCAGGTTGCTTGCCGGGCATTTCAACCATTGCCCTGCTCGTGCTGCACTTGGGTGGCCGCAAGCCGTGACACCCGGGACGGGACCGCGATGCCCTTCTCCCCACCAATGAATGTTTCTGCATTGGTCTATCCGGTACTGACGACTGCCGTGCCCACAACGCCACAACGACATGCGTCTAGGGAAAACCGAACATCTTGATCATAAGAGGTCCAACTCTCCATAGTTGCCTTCACGAATGGCTTGCGCGCTGCATCTACCCCGGTGAGGGCGGTGAGAAATCCGCCGGTCTCATACAAAGCACGCACACAAGTCCCTTTGAGGCTCTCCGGCCTGAGAAGGGGAGTGTACAGGCAACGAGGCAGAATAGGTGGCACAACAAAAGTGTTGACAAATACAACGTATTGAGACAACAGTCACAACGATGATAAAGTCTGTCTCGTGCGGTGGCACTCATCAAAGCACTCAAGGCTAATCGCGCAGCAAGCATACCTGACTTACAAGCCACTTGGTTTGGCTACCCCTGTAGAGAGGCTCTCAACTGGGCTGACCACGGAAAGTCGGGGAAAGAAAGGGAGGGAAAAAAAGGAGGAGGAAAAAAGAAAGGAAAAAAGGCCAGCAAAAGTAATAGTAGGCATCGATGGCGGCTGCCAGAGGACCCCCTGTCATAGTGGGGCCTGAGTCAGTAGCAAAGTTAGAACCCCGCTTACCATTCGCCCACTTGCACCTGTTGTGACACCCATAGACCTTCAGACTATTATAATGACTACATCACTTTCCAAAGTAAACTTAACATAAAGGTATCCAGAGTCGTACTCTTCATGAGAAAAGCCTTGTCTTAGTAACTGAGTCTGTCAACTATGTTCTTGTTCTCAAGAGACCTTCACTGGTTCCATACAAGCTTACCTCAATTGTGGGGTCCCTCTGAGAGACAAGTACAAAGTAGCTGTACCTGGAGTAGGTAGCTAGCACGTTTGGCTTAAGCACTTACTTCTGGGACATAGCCTTGGCACCCTAGACTGCTGCTCATTGTGTCAGTCACTAATCAACCCAGATCCTCCTCATATGCTCAAGATCTACTGTGGTAGTACTTCTTCACATCAAGATCGTACGCAGTCTCCACAAAATCTCACATCTCATTGCTGGAAGCATCCCTTCTCCGCCTGCGGCAAAGAGGAACTGTACTTTCTCAGGTAAGGTACTAGGCCGTTGAGGGCCCTGTGCCGCCCATCATGGATGCATCGATTGGGTTCTTGGTTGGGCGGTCCCGGCATCTGCACGACATCTCGATGGCGACGGGCCGCCCAGCCACGGGTACAGAGGACCAGCCGCTTTTTTTGTGGTGCGGCCCAAGGTCTTGGAGGACCCTCCGCAAGAGCACGAGCCGCCAGGGAGGGCCGCAGGTTTTTGGTTTGTCAAAATCAGGAACAGGACGGGAGTTTGTTTCAGCGATAAGATTCTGGAGACCAGTGTGTGATCACCGGGCATTGAAGCTTATCTTGGACTCGCGGGCACTTGCTTGTGCAAGAGAGGGGGGATGGCGCCACGGCACAACGCTCGCGCGTTGTAACAATCCAGGGAGCACGAGGGGCACGACATTATTAGGTTTGGAGAACCTTAGATTGAATTCTCTTTTCCCCCGATCCAATTGCCCACCGTCAGCCTGCGTGATGTTCGCCCTCAGAACTCAGTCTGGTCTTTGCTGTCTAGTAACTCTGACCCAGAGCAGCGATGCTATGCGAGAATGTAATAGAACACAATTCAAAAGAGAACGGATATTTGTACTGTCATTTTCGGATATTTCACTGCAAAATCACTAGCGCGATGGCTGCACCTAATCAAAAGCTGCCCTTCGATAAGATCTAATAAGATAAGATTTTATATAAAACCCTACCACCTACCTAACCGCCTACCCTTTTAATTAATTAGTGTAATTAGTCCCTTGGCTTTATAAACAACCTTTAACACTTATACCTTTAGCTGCAAAAACCCTTAAAAGGCAGGCAATTAGACTAGCTAAACTATGTCATTAATTTAACAAGTGCTTTCTAGCTTTAAGCATAATTATAATACTTTTATTTTGTTAAATTAAAAGAATATTGCTATTATGCGCTAGGCAAAGAGAGATAAAGCGCTTATAGCTGCGTTATAATAGCCTATTGTTGTTGCTAACAACAAGGCAGAGGTTATTGCTAACGAAGGAAATAAAGCTGCTAGCAATATAAGAAAAAAGGTATATAAAATAAGGTTTAGCAAGCTATTAACTAACGTTGATTAAGCCGTTGACTAAAAGGCTTAAAACTAGCAAAGCGCCTATTAAATAAACTATTAATAAACTAGCAGCAGCTATAAAAGAAATAATAAAAAAGTATATTTAAGTAGCAGCGTTATCTAATCAATTGCCTTTATAAAGGGTTTATAATATAGAAAAAAAATAAGGGTAACTGAAATGTGCTGTGATAGATGCTATATCTATATTGCTGCGATTTTGGCTAGGTTGCAGATGGTGGGGTTGATTTATACATCCACTACCTAGGTAGCGATAAGGGGGTCCACTTATAGTGAAATATCCGAAAATGACAGTACAAATATCCGTTCTCATTCAAAAAGGCTGCTTTATGGGGTATCATAAATGCCTAGCAGCATTACGCCTGGAAGCCCGATGCCATGTAAAAAGTTGTCGAAATGATGCCCCAGTAACTCCTGCAAATGCTTACTCAACTTTCCAGCCAGTCTGCCTGAAAGTGACGCTTGAATAGAATTGCCGACCCGAAACAAGTCCATGCATCCGTCCGAGTATGCCAGTAGGCATATAGGAAGGAAAAAAAGTTGTTGAAGTGCTCCAGCCCCAATCTTTGTGACCGGCTACGCAATGGCTGTGGTCAGGTCGGACAAGTGAAAGATGATGATGTTCGAGCCGCATTGTCGAAACCGCTACCGCGTAGAATGATCAAGCACCAGGTGCCAGCGATGATTTGTCGCATTGGAAACCGACAGAGTATCGGTAGTTTGGTCCGTCCCAGGTGATAGGAACGACGGTGAGGAGGTTGACGAAGGGTCTTCCGTCCTTCGTGAAGTTTGTGATCGTGGTCCGGTGTTCTTTGTTCGCCTTGATCGCCTCGCGCATCCCGCGCACAGTCTTCCTGTCCACGTACTTGCGAGCCGACTTTGGCGTGACCTTACCCCCGGGCGCCTGCAGGAAGCGGCAGTTCTTGCCCCTGATCTCAGACATGCGGTAGCCCGTCATCTGGAGGAAGGGGTCCGAGGCGTAGACGATCGGGAGGTCCGGCAGTCCGAGGTCGCAGACGATGAGGGCGACCGAGCAGTCGATGGGGCCCAGGTTGATCTGTGGGTTGGGCCTGGCGTATATTCTGAGGAGGACCGTCATCATATCGAGACCGCTAGGGCAGTAAAGGCCCGGATAGATGAGAGGGTCAGCGACGTCGGAATCTTCACATTGCGACACTGAAATGTCTTTCGATTTACTGTCGGTAAATCGATACTGTAGTGATGGTGTTAGTACTTCTGGCCGTGCCAATTGGCTAATTGCCCTTCGATGTGGTCGTCGGCGAGTGTCCACATACTTCAAGAGCACAAGTCTCCCAAGGATTCATTGTGAGTTTCAGGTCGATGGGCCCGCAGTCGGGGATGGTACGCTGCTGAATACAGCGTCAAGTGTAGGCGCCGGATAGATCCTAACCAGCCTCGGTTCGGAGTCGAGGATGGTGACTGGCTGGATGTGAAGTACGGGGGTAGAAAGTCGAGGCAGACGATAGAGAGCAAAGTCACAGGGGAAACAAAAGAGACGATGCCCATATATCAATCAATGAGACTCATCGTTTAGTCAAGCACTTGCCCTGCCGCTGATGGGCTGCATCGAGATTACACGAGCCTCGGTGGACTTGGTACTGCGGATTGCCTTGAGGGAGTAGATCATGGCTTGGTGGGTTGGCATTTGCGATAGAGCGGGCGCGGCTAGCACGGAGAACGGGAAGTTCGTTGGATCGGATGGGAGAGTGTGACAAACCCGATCGAATTTTGGCCCTCCCACAGCATCAGTCATGATCGCGGCAAGATCCTGTGGGCGGCGAGATCGAGGCGGATGATGCGAACGGGTCGGGTGGAGGAAACCACTATTGCCTAGTCCCTCTGGTTGGCCAAGGACGAAAGCTCGGACGGGCAACCTTGGCCTCGGTACGGGTTGGGCGGTGGCTCGCCTCCTCGCCAGCGCTCACCCAGTCGCCCACGCCAGCCCAGCAGGATCGCGGCAGCGAATGGAACTAGAGCAGGGGTTGCACCTTGAGACGACGGCGTCCTCGCGCAGCCCTGCCAGAACTTCGTGGCCCCTACCAAGTCCATTACGATCGTGCCAGGCGCCTTCGCTACGATCTCTGCCCACGCGGAAAGTTTCGTGACTATTACTTTACTACTATTAATAATGACTTTGCACGAGTTACTGTGTATCGACATGGTCTGATACCTGCGTCATGTGGATTGAGAATCGACATAAATCCGCAACAGATCCAGCGGCCAGCGGGCCTGCCCTCCGCATCGAAGAATCGGGAAAGCCTAGGGACTGTGCACTGTTCGGTTCGGGCAAGTCTCCGTACAAGAAGCTGGTGTCGATGGGCGACGATCGCGGCAGACGTCGCATGTTGGGGCGATCGCGACTATTGTGGGGGCCAATGCCATAGATCAAAGTCAAGGCTTCAGGCTTCAGGGGTTCCTCACCGGTGTGACAGGCATGGCCGCCAGACCGTCTCGCAAGCTCAAGGCACAGATACCCGGCCCTCACCAGACCCAGACAGAGCAGCAGAGACGTGCCCTCAGCCACACCTCCAGCCTCGCACACTCCCGGAAGATCCCGCCCAAATTCCAACGGATTGGGAAACGGCCAAATTGATAGATCTCGATGGTCAAGCCACACTGCGCATGCACAACTGTCCCAGGCGAACCACGGTTGCATTCACCTTGCTTTCTGGCTTCTCGGAAAGTGAGACACCATGATGCATGTTTCCGATCTCGTACGGGTATCTACAGCTGACAGATAGGACATGCCGCGTCAATAAAACGTGGCACCTACATACCTGCTGGAAAAGCTAGAACATTCTTCTGGCCATGCCGCGCTCAATAGTACAACGGTTTTAGGCCCTGCGGCCCCATTGCTTCAGGCCTTGTCCGTCTCCTTCAAGAGCTTGTACTCCGACAATGGCGACCAAGCCCAGGCGAGAAGACTCAAGTGGTACTGAGACGGCACTCCAGCCTTTGCCCACAGCTCGTCCTCGTCGACGTTGTTGTCCTTGTCCGGGACCAACTTGCTCAACACTTCCACCCGTGTCCTGTCCCAGTCGGGACCCCCGGGCTTCTCGTCATCCACCAGGATGTTGGCTAGGCGTTTCCTACCCTCGAGCTTGACGTACATCTCGGAAAAAGTCGTGTCAATGCTTTTGTCGCTTTTAAGCTCCGGCAGGAACTTTTCAACGGTCTTTTTGGGCAATGGCTTGAAGACGCGCCGGTCGGCTTTCGCCTTTGGGTAAGTATCCTTGAGCCACTTCTCGAACGTGGCAATTGCTGCCTCCATGTCCTTGGTCTTCTTCGGGTGATGCTTTGCACGATTGTACATGGTGTTGATCACCTGCCGTTGGTACAGGAGAGACCGCTCGGCGACCAGCGAGACTGTGCCTACGTTAGTTTACCCCCCCACTCTCACTCTTGCGGACAGGAATTGGTTCTGGTAGCACCCAGAACGGCGCCATGTCTGGGACCTACTGGTCTTGTTGGCCGCTGCAGCATCCTTGAAACCGGTGCCCTGAAGCGTTGTCTCCGGGTAGTCATCGGTGTAGAGATGGCTGGCCTTGGGGTCTTTGGGCGCCTTCTCCTCGGCCGCTTTGTCGTCTTTGCCCTTCTTGGAGAGGGGGTCGGCACGATTGTTCTGCTTCTTGGACTTGGTCTTCGCCATCATAACGCCGACGCTGAATGGTACGGATGGGTGGAGATGAATGGCCGGAGGATCCAGTCTGGACAATGCTCTGCGAGGTGATATACGAATTTGCATCCGTGCATGCCGTTTGCCTGCGTGGCAGCGGGGCCCGTCTTTGTTGTCATTGCTCCAGGGACGCAAGCCAATCGTAATCGAAATGGAGAGTGGTTGGCAGGGTATCCAGCAGCCTTTTCGTCATCCAACAAAGCCAGCCTTGATTTAGGTAGCCATTCCGCAGTTTCGAAAGCAGCAATCAATCACGATCGCAGAACCGTTGGCGCAGAATCTGGGATGCTGGTACTGGACTTGGCCAATTCCGGGCTGATGTCATTCTCACCTACTTACAGAGTACATACAATATGTGAGCCTATTTAATCTGCCAGGGACCCAGGCGCGATGCACGGACCCACTTTGAGAAGGCGGCGGCCACGGCGGCTTACTCATCTCATTTAACTTGAGGATTTGGTTCCGACGCGTGTAGCATCGACGCGTCTCCTTAACAGGAAATGAGAATGTTCACATCTCACAGAGATATCCACGAAATACACACCCCTGACTTCGACCTGTATAGCACTGTGGAATGCCTGCGATCCCCGTGATAAAGCGCCGTCAGAGTAGCGATCATTAGACGCGTCCGACAGCTTGCGCAGCGCAGCAAGACGCGTCAGAGCTCGCTGCTTCTGAATAGAATCGAAGAAACACGTCGATAATCGTGGATCAACTCGCTTGGCCACGCCCTCAAAGGCTCTCATCACCATGTCGTCAAGAAGAAACCTCTTGTCAACCTCCTCACGAGCAGGCAGCCGTCGGCCACCGCCGTCTCGCCCAGCCAACGACGCAGCCACCGCCGAACTGCCGGCATATGAGCCCCCATCATACCCACTCAACGCTGCGGGTCAAAAGGAGCTCAGGGTGCTGTCCAGCAGCGGCCTCAACAAGAAGCTTCTCGATCACACAAACGACTCCGCTAAGCTCCTGGCCACGTCGGTGTTTGCGATCAACGAGCGGTTGACGACCCGCAGGAAGGAGGCGTCCGACGCGGCAGACCGCGAGACGAAGCGAAGGCGCGCAGACAGCGATGGTCGAGAAGCTAGCGCGGTCACGAACGACGTCGAGAGGGCCGAGGCCAAGGTGAAGGAGCTGGAGGGTACCGTCGAGCCGCTGACGCTGAAGGTCGAAGCCGCGATGAGGGAGGTTCTGGACATGCAGGCCGCGCTGCTGGACGAGAAGGAGACCATGGCCAATTTGCCCCAGCTCACGGCTGCGAAGCAACAGGCGCAGGCGGATGAGGCCGGCAGGGCCCATGGGGACGAAGAGGATGCAACAGAGGAGCCTGAGATCCCGGGTGTGCCAATCTTCGACACCTGGGAGCATGCGCGCAATGCCGCCGCGTCAGAGTACGAGAAGCTCAGCGCGTATCAAAAATACGCCAAGAACAACACATATATCGATTTCAAGCGGCAGTGGCATGAAGGACTGTATACCAACGACGAGATTCGTGTGCCGGATCCGAAGACGTGGTTCGATCGGGACGGAAACCCGCAGCATGTCGTCGCGACCGCCGGTGATGAGAATGATTCGGATGCCGACATTCAGATTGCCCGGGAGAATAGGAGCTTTAGATGTCCGCTCTCGCTGGCTGCCATGACGGAGCCGTACACCTGCCGAAAGTGCAAACACTCTTTCCAGAAGGAAGCCATCATGGACTTCATCAAAGGCGGACCTCGTGGCAGGGGTACCGAGAAACCATGCCCCGAGACAGGGTGCAACACCATAGTAAGTTACCCTCCTGTTCACCCGGATTGACCGTCGACTTTATCACTGACACTCCTCAGATTACGCTGGACGATCTGTTTCTTGACCAGTCACTGCTTCGGAAGATCAAGCGTGCCGCCGCGCAGAGGGAACAGGAGGAGGGCTCATCAGACCGGGAACTCGAGCAGGACGAGCAAGAGGAAGAAACAACGCATACTTTACTGAAACGAGAGGACTCGATGGTGGAGGACAGTGATTAGGTGTGGAGCTTTCTGTGCTGTTCGAGACCATCTCAGCTACCGCAAATTTTCTATGGCTGGCAAAGACCACAAATTCAACGATACCCGGCGAGTTTTGCGCCAGATTCCACAGCCTTGCGATTCACTCGAGTATGTGAGCAATGTCATCTACGACTTTCATCAGTAAAACCTGCAATAGTAGTCAAGATGTTGAGATCTGTCTTAGGTACCGTCACGCTATCGTGCCTGCTCATTGCAACGGCGCGTCACCTAGCTACGCAGCGAATCCCTTCGGGAGCTGTCGATGCATTTAAATCTCAATGGTCTCGAGATATACGATGACTGGTGCCGGCAGCCACGGTTTCCCCACGATATCTACAAGACCATACCAAGACATGCGAGACATCGAATCTCTGAGGACTCTCAACCGTTCAATATCTGCAAGGCGGACAGTCTGTCACACTCCCGAGACCAACAATGTCCCACGTGAACAGCAGTGGCCAAGGACAATCCGGCTATCAGTTTCAACAGCGGAGCGGCCAACCTCACAGAGCACACTCCATGAGGGCTCACCATGAACAGGGTGACACGAGCGACGGCCATCACACGACTGTCCACCGTCCGTCCACGATTCCCGATGCCTCCTATGAGACATTCAACGCCGTAGATTCGGACCTTGACTTCACAAACATCGACCCTCATGTTCGGACTCTCTCGGCCGCAGCAACCCAGCAAAAAGCCGTTGGCCGATGCCCCGAGCTCGACACCGCCGTCCTCAACCCAAGCCAGGACAACAGCCACAAAACCCAGCCCCGGCCTCCCTCTCATCCAGACCGCCTTGCCGAGCCCATCGGCACCTGCAGCCACCCAACACCAACCCTCCCGTCACTCCGCACTGTCCTGCCGCGCAGCGCACGCAACCCAAACGCCGAGGGCCACGACGAAGACGACCGGGCCTCGCTGGTCCTTCCGCCCATCGACAGGAACCGCTGCTCCGAGGTCGCGGCGAACAGTATCGGCTGCGCGCCTGGGACCTATGTCACTCCGCGTTCACGTCCGCCCGCCATGGAGCCCGGTGGTCGCCTCACGCCGACGTGGATGGACGCACGGGCGGTGACCGATGACACGTCGACTTGGATGGTCAACAAGGTCGAGGTAAGGATAACGCGGGAATGTGGAAAGGAAATGGGACTCGGTTGGCCGGGGAAGGGGAATGCTGTGAGGTGAGAAGCTTCGCTGGCAGCCGGGGGGATGCTGGAGGAAGGCCGGTCCCGTCATTGTCGTGGCCTGATAGTCCGCGTGGGGAAGACCTAGGCTTCGAGACACTGTTCAACGAAGAGATCACTCTATAACGGGAACCTGTCCGGTGAAATATGAGTCGGGGATTCCAGATATAACCTGAAGCCTTGGGATCTGCAAGAACAGAAGCAAGTGGCTTCATCCTACACCGCCTGATGGTTGCCTTCAACGGTCAAGACTGGATATCACTTGCATATTGTGACCTGGACCCCTTCTTTCGAGATGGATGAGCGAGAGGCTGAAGAGTTCTGCTTAGGACTGATAGTTACCGGGCAACCTTAGACATACGCCAGTGCTACACATAGGCCATTAGGATCGAACGGTGAGAGGAACCCAACCTCGAAACGCAGTAGGTACTTACTGGCAATGCCTCTGGAAACTGATGTGCAAACATCACTCATCAAACTGGGTTGTGATAGATCCAAACTCATCCTCCTGTGGGCTGATGACATGAGACCTTGGTGATCCGGAGTATGTGGCCATCTCGAAAAAGGCTATGCTTATTATGGTGTGTTGTTGGTGGGGTGCGCTTGCATTGGGTTCAGGACCTACACTATCTCAATCGATCGTACTTTGTAATTGGCAGATAGGACCAGACCTGAAGCACCCGTTGCTTCTGATAGTATCATGTATATCACTTGGCCCGTGTGGTGATTTTCTTGCCAAGTGTTGTACACATATGGTTGTACGCCCAGCGTCAGCGTCTGCGACACATGCATACCCGCCGTGGCCCACGCATGACTCCGCATGCACGTCGGCGGCTTTCCCCTCATAAGTCAAGGGATGGGGGCCGGATGAGGACTCAGTGGGCAGCCAAGATGAGCTGAAATCTCCTGACTCCGAGACGGAGCTCAACAAACTGAAGAGGGCCAAGCTGGGCCCGCCTCACCTTTCCCCTTGTCCATAAACTATAGTCACTCTCCGGCCGTTGCCGCCTCAGCTCCTCCAACTCTCGCGATCGGCTGACTTCTCGTCTCGATGGCCTTCCGGAGGCAGACGTCGACTGATCTGGGGCTGGCCCCACTTGTTCTACGGCGACAATGTGGGTTCACCAGCAGGACCAGGCAGCTGGTTCCAGGTCCGAGCAGCAGCACGTGCATCGCCGCCGGCACGGGCTCATTGGTCGTCCCAGGTAAACGTCATCTCATCTTCGCTAATCTTGCATCCCACCTGCCGTGTCGCCCTGTGTTTTTTTTTTCTCGCAAGGTTTCTCCAGGTTCCACCTCGTGTGCTTGTCGGGATTCAAGATCGACCCACCGGTAGATCTTGCTTCTCTGGGCTGTTCGCTGCTGCTGGGCGATACGGCCAGTCAGTGACAGCCTCAAGCGCGCCTTGCGCGACTGCACATGTGGGCTGGTTGGGAGTCGAGGTCCCTCCCCCCCAAACCCCACCTACCCTTACCCTCTCTTGCCGGGACTTGAGCCGATTTCGGTCACTACAGGATGGTCGCCAACTCGGGGTGTGTGTATGTGAATCATCACAAGGGTCCTCTCGCCCCCACAGTAACAGTCTCGGACCCCTACTTACTGATAATATCTTGTGTCGCACATGCAAGATTTCTCCAAATCGCTTACTCGAATCCTGAGGTTCTTTTTTTGGCTGCCGTATGATTTCTCTTCTTCGGCACGCTGAATATAGCAAACCACAAGTTGTGCACCACCCATAACCGTTCACTGCATCTGACTAGAGATTTGACATATCACCTCCTGCAGCGCCGACCTTGACCCCGCGATCCCCTCGTGCGTCACGCCCGTTCCCTTCTACCCCGCCACACCCTCGACGGCTCCTCCAGCCCGCAGCCTGTCGCACCATGTCGTCCACTGCCACCAGCACGCGCCGGCTCAACGCCAGCAACATCAACCCGCACGTGCGCGAGGCCAAGTACGCCGTGCGCGGCGAGCTGGCCGTCAAGAGCGAGGCGTACCGCGCCAAGATCGCAAAGGGCGACGCCGCCGACCTGCCCTTCGACCAGGTCATCTCCGCCAACATCGGCAACCCCCAGCAGCTCGACCAGAAGCCCATCACCTTCTTCCGCCAGGTGCTGTCCCTGCTCGAGAACCCCAAGCTGCTCGAGCACGAGCACGTCCTGCTCAGCGCGCTCGACTACAAGCCCGATGTCATCGCGAGGGCGCGGTGGCTGCTGAGCAAGGTGGGCAGCGTGGGCGCGTACAGTGCTAGCAACGGCGTCCCGGCGATTCGACAGAGCATCGCTGACTTCCTCGAGAGTAAGTACACTCGACGTCGGAGCTCGGGGCGCGGGGAAACACACAGAGGGCCGCTGTGAGAGGAATGGTGCAAGACGGCTAACGCAGTCCTACCTTTTTCCCAGGACGCGACGGCTTCCCCGCCAACGAAGCAGACATCTACCTGTCGGGCGGCGCCTCCGCGGGCGTCAACACCCTCCTGCATGTCATCTGCGCCTCCGAGAAGACGGGCATCCTCGTGCCTATCCCGCAGTACCCACTCTACACCGCCTCCCTGTCCGTCCTGAACGCCACCTGCGTCCCGTACTACCTCGACGAGGCCAAGAACTGGGGCACCGACCTGTCGGCCATCAAGAAGGCCTGCGCCGACGCCAAGAGCAGCGGCGTCGACGTGCGCGCCGTGGTCATCATCAACCCGGGCAACCCGACGGGCGCCTCGCTGCCCGAGTCCGACATCCGCGACATCATCGACTTCGCCCGCGAGGAGAGGCTCGTGCTCATGGGCGACGAGGTGTACCAGACCAATGTGTTCACCGGCGAGTTCCTGAGCTTCAAGAAGGTCCTGCGCGCCCTGCAGCGGGAGCAGCCGGGACGCTACGACGGCCTGGAGCTCGCGAGCCTGCACAGCATCTCCAAGGGCATGGTCGGCGAGTGCGGCCACCGCGGCGGGTACTTTGAGCTCGTGGGCTTCGACCCGGCCGTACAGGCCGAGATCTACAAGTTCGTGTCCATCACGTTGTGCGCGCCCGTCGTCGGGCAGTGCCTCGTCGAGCTGATGGTCAACCCGCCCCGGGAGGGCGAGCCCAGCTACGAGCTCTACCGGAGGGAGTACGACGGCATCTTCAGCGGGCTCAAGGAGCGCGCGTACGCCCTGTGGCGGGCGTTTAAGAAGATGGAGGGCGTCGAGTGCGGCGAGCCCCAGGGCAGCATGTACCTGTTCCCCACCATCAAGATACCCGCCAAGGCCGCGGAGGCCGCCCAGGCCGACGGGCGGACGCCCGACGAGTTCTACTGCCTCAAGATGCTCGAGGCGACGGGCGTCTGTGTGGTGCCCGGCAGTGGGTTCGGACAGAAGGAGGGTACGCTGCACTTCCGAACGACGTTCCTCGCGCCCGGCACCGAGTGGGTGGGCTCCATCGTGAAGTTCCACGAGGATTTCCTGAACAAGTACAGATGAGATGCGCAGGTGGAGTGGTCGGGTCAGGAGTACCTGTAATCATCAGCCTTGCTGAGATTTGTCGATATCATGACATGTTGGCATAGCAGTCTTCACTTTGGAGTTTCGAGATAGAGCAGGGTAGCATAAGAGCATCAGAGCAATTCCACTCTAGATTCCCATCTCCGCAAGATGGATTAAGATTCGTACTGTCGAGTGATTCAGTGACAAGTGACACGCTGCTTCTGTACTGCGCGCCCTCACCCCCTTGGAAAAGTGAAGAGAAGTCCACCGTCATATTCGTGATTATTCCGCATTACAAGTAAATAATGTCAAAAGAACAAGCTGGTAGAGGACAAAGGGAAAGAGCGGAAAGACAGACTTCTTCCTGTATCCCATTCACCCTGCTTGGCAGCAAGGAACCGATGCATTCGCAGATCAGTCTTGACTGTGGTTTGCTTGTCAACACCCTCAGAATCGAGACCTGAAAATCTCCACCAGAGCTAGAAATGGCAAATTGAGCAAGACTCTGTCTCGAGAAGACATTGGCGCGTGTCATGAAGCAACACGAGCGCCCATCTGATCGACCGTGAGGTCATGAGTTCGACGACCACGAAGTCTTGCATCATGCTGCTGGGAGACTTGGCTCACGATTGACTGGTGGCTGGTGGCCGGGCACGCAGTCCGTTGACATGTGGCGGCACATCACAAGAGGCACGACGAGTTGGAACCATCGAATCTCAGTGCCAAGGCTCGTGTCAAGTCATTTTAGCCACGTCTAGGTATCATACAGGTCTGTCTATCACATGAGCCCGTAGCATTCGACTCTTCAGGTCTGCTCTGCTTGGGACCGAAGATCCTTCATGTCCCCCTCCACCGTTTCCCTCTACGCCCTCTCGCTGCCACGAAGTCTCACAGCCTGGCCGTACTTCTGCAGCTTGGTGATCAGCTGATCGCCCTGGCGAACAACGTCCTGGTACTGCTTGTTCTTGTCGTCTGGGCGGTTGGTCTCGATGACGCCCTTGCCCGACACACGGTCGATGGTGCACGGAATACGGCCTCCCGCGATGAACTTGGCAAGGTCCCTACAAATAAAGTCAGCGACGTGAATCACCTAGAAGAAATGAAAGGTTCACGGCGTACCTGTCCAAGAAGTCCACACTGACGCCAAATTGGTTCGCCATGCTCTCCAACCCCACGACCCTGTAGCTCTGCAGCAGCTGCTGGTACGCTCGCAGCCTCATCTCACGGATGAACCAGTTCTTGTGCTCGTGCAAGTACCGGTCCTGGGTGAGGAATTGCTCCTCGACCTGTGCCAGTGCGCCGAAGAACGTCTTATATCGCCCGCTGTACAGGCTGCTCACCAGCGTCGCCAGCGGTGAGAAGTCAACTGCCATCTCGGCATCGGGCTGATCGCTGCTCGTGCCGAGGGTAGTCAGGTTGACAGCTGTCTTCTTGGCGGCCCTCTCAGCTTGGGAGCCGCTGTTGCTGTCGGCAACCACGTCGTCGGCACCGGGACCGGCGGACACTCGGCCGCTGAGGGCGGCCAGCTTGTCCTCGCCGTCGCCGAGGATGGCCTTGATCTCGGGCGCGTCGACGACCTTGCTCTTGAAGTCCACACGCTTCAGACTGACGGACCCCGCGAGGACGGAGTACACGACGAGATTTGAGTAGGTGCAGAGCTCGTAGGAGGTGAACGTGGACAGAGAGTCGAGGAGCAGAGGAGCAGCAAGGTTGTAGGATCGGACGGTGAGAAGATACAGGCCCTCGTACGCCTTGAGGCGGTTCCGACGGTCCCAGTCACCACCACTCTCGACAAGAGTCTTGGCGCGCTCGACGTGCTTCTTGACCAGCAGCTTGTCGCCGTAGAAGAGGCCCATGCGTATTATGGCGAGGACGAGATCGATCTTGGCGCCGAGGATACCAGTCTTTTCGAAGACGTCTTCGTAGGCGGCAATCGACTTGTCCTGCAGCACAATCTGTGTCAATCCTGGTCTGAAGCTGACTGAAGACTTGGGACGGGGTCATATACCTTGTCACCAACGCGCGCCCAGAACTCGGCCCGCTTGCCCCTCGCTGCCTGGATCTCAGTATCACCAGCCTTCTCGACGGCCTCATCCTCCTCCTTCTGAATCTCCTCCAACTCCCGATCGTTGTCTTCCTTTAGCTTCTGGTACAGGCCCTCATCCCAAGGAATCGTGACAGTCGCTGTCGCGTTCTTGTTGGCAATCATGCCGACGGCGCTCGACTTCCTGCTCAGCGGCTTGCCGGGTGCGCTGGCGCCACCCTCACCCACGGCGTTGAGGATACCCTCGAGAGGGTGGGCGAGGTATCTGTAGAGGGGGGCCATCTTGTGCTCCTCGATGGCCTCCTGCAGCTTCTTGGCGGCAGCATCTTGGGTGGGCCGAGCGGCATATGGGTTCGTGAGGGTGAACACGTGCTGCGACAGTGGCAACAGCGGCCATTTTGCGTATTGAGGTTCCGAGCCCATGGTGACGGAGCTGAATGGATCGAAATCGGAAGTGGCAGAGCAGAGAGGTCGAGTGGAAGGGTGTGGGTGTTCTGGGTGTTTGGCTTGGGAATGAAGGTTGTTTGGAAGAATTGGGGCGAGCTGCAGCTCTCCGATGTCACTGCTCGTCGCTGGGTTCCTTGGGCGGGAGAGGCTGATGTCTGGAATGAACAGAGCAGGCGGCAGTAGCTTCCGTAATGCCCTGCAACGGCCGGGGTTCCAGGTCGCTGTCGTATGGGCCCGCTTTTAGCATGGATCCCGGGTCTTACTAAACGCAGTGAAAGGTACGATCCGACATCACCGCCTGCCACTTTTGGAGCCGCTACTTTGAACCTCACTTCACCTCACCTCTGCTGCTCCAACTAGGCGTCGCAGATTCATCCCCTTTGCATTCCCTCAACCTTTTTAACAACACTTCAAAAATTGCCCCATACCACATTAGGTACATATTGGGGCATCATATCAAGTTCTTTCTCATACTGCAGCCCCATTATTGATTGACACATCTCGCCCTGGATGGGCTTTCTCGTTTAGTGCAAGACAGCTGATCTCCTTCGCGATTGTCACCACGCTCCACAGCCACATATCGCCAAACTAGGCCAGAGCGCGATATTCTGCGCTTTGGAGTGAGACCTTTGAGTCTCCTCATTACAACTTCTCTTCTACTCGCAACCTCGGCGCACTGGAAGGGAAAGCAGCTCACCAACATGGCCGGCAACGACGACCTCCCCCAGCCTTACGATGCGAAGGCCCTCGCCCCCGCCAAGAAGCGCCAGCGGAGCACCTCACCATCGACCCCACACTCGCCTTCGGGCAACACCTCGGGCGAGCCCGTCCGCAAGCTGAAGCGCCCCGGCCAGCGCTCGCGCATCCCCGAGGCGCAACGCGAGGAGCTCCGGCAGCGGGCGCTGCAGCGGGAGCGCGAGCAGAAGGACGCTGAGGCTGCCCAGGCGCAACAGCAGAGCCGCGCCGCTATTAACGACGTCGTGCGCGCCCACTACAATGCAGTCCCCGAGCGCGGTCGTGACTGGCGTAAGACCGACAGCAAGATCAAGGGGCTCCGGTCGTTCAACAACTGGGTGAAGAGCTGCATCATTCAGAAGTTCGCACCGGATGAGGACCACACTCCTGGCGCGATGGAGCGGGGTATCTCCAGCGGCAAGAACCTGTTGGTCCTGGATCTGGGGTGTGGAAAGGGCGGAGATCTGGGGAAGTGGCAACAGGCGCCGCAGCGGGTGGAGTTGTATGTTGGAATGGATCCTGCGGAGGTCTCGATCGACCAGGCGAGGGAGAGGTATCGACAGATGGTGCAGCGAGATCGACATGGCGGACGAGGTGGTCGTGGAGGGCACTACCGGAGACCGCAGCCTCCCCTATTCGAGGCGCGCTTCCAGGTCAAGGACTGCTTCGGCGAGTCGCTCGAGGACATCGAGATCGTGCAACAAGTCGGCTTCAACCAGTCCAACATCGCAGATGAACGCGGATTCGACGTGGTCACGATGATGTTCTGCTTGCACTATGCATTTGAGAGTGAGGCAAAGGCACGACAAATGCTGAGAAACGTGGCGGGGTCGCTGAGGAAGGGCGGTCGCCTCATCGGAACTATCCCGAACTCAGATCTCATCAGCGAGAAGGTAGTAGAGTTCAACAAGAAGCAAGAGGCAAAGGCGGAGGCTGAGAAGGCCAAGGCAGAAGGAGCAGAGAAGGCTGATGAGCAGCCCAAGACTGCCCCTTCAGAGAATGGCGAGATCGAAGAGGGCGAGGAGAAAGAGGAAGGCGAGGCAGAGGAGACCGCCGAGTGGGGCAACGAGACGTACCGGGTGAGATTCCCAGGCGAGACTCCAAAGGATGGTATCTTCCGGCCTGCCTTCGGCTGGAAGTACAATTTCTTCCTACACGAGGCCGTCGAGGAGGTACCCGAGTACGTTGTGCCCTGGGAGGCATTTCGTGCGTTGGCTGAGGACTACAACCTCGAGCTGCAGTATCATAAACCTTTTACGGACATTTGGAAGACCGAGAAAGATGATCCGACACTGGGTCCTCTGAGTGAGCGCATGGGCGTGAGGGAGAGGGGTGGTGGTGAGCTTCTCGTCAGCCCGGAGGAGATGGAAGCTGCCGCGTTCTACGTGGGCTTCTGCTTCTACAAGGTGTAGGGAAAGGGTGAAGGCAGTGCCAGCAATGACACAGAAGTTGCCCATCAGGGATATGGAGACAAGCCTTATAATCGTAGGGACTTATGACATGACAATTCTTAATTAATATGAGAACTTCGGTCTTGACGACGTCCTGCTCTCAGCCATTCTTGAGATCTTTCTTGATACTGGACGAGTCGCTGTCCACCTCGTGCGGTACTGTAGTATATCTACAATACAGTCCTGTGGATCCTGTCTTGGTAACGTATCCGACCTCTTTCACCTCCCGAGGTCCCTCTCCCCCTTTCCTCTTCACTCCCTAGACTCCGTGCAACTAGACCACGAAAAGTCATGGGTATAAGTGAGTGTGGCAAGGAAACCCACATAGGTTTTAAGTATACAAGAATGCAAGGGGACTCCACAGTGTGCACATTCCACCTCAACTCCCTTTGATTTTCAATCTTCCCTTGTTGAATCACTGCTTTGAATACATGACCAGAAGTGAATCCCCCCCCCCCCAGCCCCCTTGTCGCTGGTCTCATTTGTTACGCCTCATCTATTGTTGGAAATGATAAGTGGTGTCGTAATAATGACTCAAAATAATGCAGAGTCGCTTGTGGTTTTTTTTCTGGTTTTTTTTCTTCTTTTTTCTTTCTTTGTGTTTTTGGTGTTTTTGGTGTTTGTCCCTTGATTCTCAGGCGTCATGTAATTGAAAAAAGTCTCTGTCTGTGCGCTGTCTGTCGTCCTGTGTGAGCGAGTACTCCTCAGCATTCAGTGCCCAGTCTTTGCCACTGTCTGGTTCCGATGATGTCCAGCCATCGCATTCTTTGCATGGGACCTCGTGTTTCGTCGCGCACCTTATCGATGCCGTCAGAAATTTGGCCACTGGAGGTTGTTTCCCGCAGGGTTCGCCTGACTGTCAGGCGTCAGAGGCAGCGGGATCGGCAGTAGCTCTCTCATGGCCGGCAGATCCAACCGGTCGTTGAAATATGGCAAGACTTGGAGATGTTGCCCGGCGGCGTTCAGGTCGCCTCTAAAGCTCTGCTGGCAAGCGGAGACCCAGATGGGCACCCACGCTGGTATGTCATATCCCAGGCCGTTTTGTTGTTGGTGCTTCAAGATCGAGTTGAGGATCAGGTCGCTCGCGTTGTTGTACCGCTGGGCTTGGGCCACGATCTGCTCCAGGCCGGGCGGCACGATGCGAGTTGCGTCGGCGTCATAGCGAACGAAGATGGCAGTGATCTCGATGTCGTCGAGGGAGGGCGTGAAGTTTTGACGCGACACGAGAGCCTGGATGTGTCGCTCAAACTCGTTCATCACATTCCCCTGGGTATCGGAAAGGCGCTCGTTGAGTCTGTGAGATCCGAGTTGTTGGATACGCTGCTCAACCTCCATGGGCGTAACGTTTGGCAAGCCGGGTGTGAGGAGATCGCCTGACAAGGCACGGGCTCCGGTGAGGCCATCACTGCCGGCAGAGAGTGGGAGGTAGGAGGGCAGTCTGGGCTGTCGTCCGCCCGACATGAAGTCTTGGGCGGCTGACTGTCGTGGCTGTTCTCGCAAAGTCATGCCTCCACCATTCTGCAGCTGTGGTGATTGTCCTCCGACGTGAGCGTACGGTGCATAATATTGTTGCTGAATACCTGAGACGAAAAACTGCTGCTGGTGAGCATAATTGATCGGCGACATGGGACCCACAGGGCTTTGACTGCTGCCGTACGACTCGGTCTTAGACTGCGTTGAGGGCGATTCGGGAGAATGATAGCCATGACCAGCATGTGTCACCGGTGGGCTGTGTCGCAGGTCAGCTCGTAATGTCCCAAAGCTCGTCTTGAGGATCGGACGAACTTCTGAGCGGTACTAGGCCTTTGTCTCGATCGCTCCGGCATAGACGGCCGGCGAATGCTCTGAGCGGAAAGGGTCTGTCGATGTATCGCCGTGGATACATTCGCCCGAGGTGATCCGGCGGTCGTAGTTGGCGTGATATGTCGCTGATCAACCGGTCGGCTCTGCTTGTTGTACTTGCTGATGCCCCATTTCTTGAGCCGAGACCTATACGCCCTCACTCTACATTCCGAGTCATCAGCCAAGACAAAAGGCGATTAGATCCCACGGGACTAGAGCACTTACGACGCCCTGAAACCGTGGTGTTCTTCCATGACCTTCATGGTCTCCTCAAGAGTCTTACCCTGGACCTTGTAGTAGTCCAGGATAGTACTCTTGTTTTCGTCCCAGCGTTTCGTCATTTTGGCAGCTGATTCGAGGTCAAGCTACCTCAGATGTGACGACGAACGGTCGGCGGTTGTTTTGTGACCAGCCTCGCAGGGTGAAATGATGGAACATGAGGAGCAGGTAGAGGGTGATGGAAAGCTTGAAGGGGCACGTTGGCGTCCGGCTCCGGGGAAAAGTACAAGAGAAAAGGACGATCTTTCCTCTTTCGACGAGGAAGAAGCAGACAGGTCAGGATCTTATGGTCAAAGGTCAAGGACTCGAGCCCTACCTCGATTGCATGCTCGGGCGGCTGTCAATACAGAAGTGGAGACGATATAGAGTAAAAAGGCGCCCTGGAAGGGCGGAGGAGGGTGAGGCAGCCTGATACCCCTACCGCGACCAACAAATCATGGCAGTGCGCAGCCTCATCTGCGACGATAGCATGGAAAGGAGAGTTGATAGGAAGCAGGCAAGAGAGTCTCCGGGATATAAAGGGTCCTCGGGCCCGGATCCAAGCGTGCGATTCACGTAATGTCGATGTGTTGTCACTGTTGTTTTGCCCCAGATCGACCCGCGCTTGTGGTCTCTCTGACTCCACAGTCTCTGCGATCCAGGACGCAAGAGAAGGAGGACCCCCGTTCCCCAGACGCCCGCATGGGCATCGAGTCGTCACATAGTGGAAGGGTGCCAATGGGGCAGTGCCTGGCAGTTATCAGCTGCGGCAGAGGGTCAGCCACACCGCGAGCCGCCCTCAGACGCGCGGTATCGGCAGCGCCTCCGAGATCTCTCGGCTCCAGAGAGTCTACCTCATTTCGACCTAGAGTCGACTGACATCTTCAGTGAAAGACAGGCTTCTGGGTACGTTCTCTGGGCTCTCTCTGCCACTCTGGCGCCCTTCCAAACAATGAAGCCAAAAGAAAAAGAAAATAAAGAGGAGACGAAGGGTAAAAACACCCCAACACCCTTTTCACATACACGGGCATGATTCGTCGAATCGATACCAGTACCCAGTCAGCCGTCGCCCTGTGTCGCGTATTATGAGGACATACTCACTGCCACCATCGCGACAGCAATGAGGCCACCCCGCATGAAGAAGCCTTGAGCATACAACAGAAACTTTAGCTGATTTCTTTATAAGTGCGCTTCCGCCTCACCTCTTGAACATTGAGCACAAGTCAGCTAGACGATCGATCTGAGGCCCCCATCTGGTCCTCCATCCCCTTGCTCCGGACTGCGCTGAGTGCCGGCCGACCCGTGAATCCTCCTTGGCCGTCCCTGCAGGTCGCAGGGTTTTCTGCTTACACGAGCAAGGAGGTTCTTCTCGGCAGGGCAGGGTAGAAGTCTAGATCATTTTGAGGCGTACGTGCAAGTCATCCTACCGCGCGTGTTTGTTGTCGTCGCTCCTTGTCTACCGATCAGAGACATCTTCGCGTACCAAGCCACAGCACGTGGAGGACGCGCCAGCAAATCAGAACAGCATGAATACGATGCTGTCGATCAACCTAATTTTGGTGGTCTGCAGACAACATGCGCCGGCTGTTGGGACCAATTTCTGCATGTTAATTACGGTTGTTGTAAGCCTGGAACAGTGGAACTAAGGTTGTCTAAATGGCCAAGGCTCCATGCCTTCAGACAAGGGAAAAAGGTGCGACCCATCCGCGGCTGTAGCGGCCAAGGCGGCCAGGCGGCCAGCCCCCAAGTGGTGGTGAATGTGAGGGTGTGTTACTCCATTTTTGTCTCGCTTCCAAGGTTGTATGTTCAGCCTTCGAGCAGCGCACCGGGAACTAATACCCCGGTCAATGGCACAATGGGGCGGTTTCGTGGCAGGGGTGTCGACAAAATATAAAAAGTCTGTGGAGTCACGCCGCACTGCAATGATCGAGATGCGGCCAGTTCATACTGTTACGAAAAGCCCATAAACGTAAGACGGCAGTCGTGTGAGAGCTCATAGTTGGAATCGTCATTGGTGGAGATCAAGGCAACTTACAGTACAGTATGTCAGTCAACCTAGTCTTCGTGCCGCGGGCAGCAATGCAGATCTGTTATGCCGTGCCAGGCCAAAGCATTGGCCGCAGCAAGTTCCGAAGCTGTGTCGTTGTATGTACTGCATACTTGTGTACAGTCATGGGAAACCAATTGGTCGAAGTCGGAGTTCCATTGTATGCGATGATGACAGCAAGCGACTGTTGCAAGAGCCGCAAGCCGACCGGCGTCCAAGCCCGAAGCTCATCGTGCGCTGCGACGACAGTCCAAGAGAAGAACAAAAAGGAAAAAAGAGAAACAATCTGGCGCGAACAGGTTTCGCTGAGGGATCTTCTCAACTCCGAGCACAGAGACCTAGCGGAGGAGTGCCGGCGGCCCGGTAGTCTCGTCAAAACGAGACGTGAATAGTCTGCTGGAGGCTGCTAGTCTAAAGTGGAGTACTTGGTATGGATAAGAAATCCTTGGAGAGCCTCAATGACAGAAATAGAGACACTGGTTTCCGTTTGGGCTAGACACGGAGGATTCCAATACAACCCCTCTCTTGGAAGGAGGCTGCTTACGCGACCGCAAGAGCTGCGCAGTCAGACGGCAGTTTTTCGTAGTATCGAGCCTCGGCAAACATCAAGGCCTTTCTGGAGAGTCAAAATCCGGCTGCCCGAAGCCAAACACCTGCAAATAGCAGTACTGTGGCATAGGCCGCGAAGAGCTCATGCGCCACGAAAGCGACGCCGTGATGCGAAGCACTGTCACCACTGTGAGGCAATACTCTTTGAGGTATGCCAAGGAGAAAAGAATGGTGGAAGACTGCGGAGACTGTGCCGCGGTCGGGCGCGAACGCCCCTGGCGACCCGGCTGCAGCCATCTTTGATCGAGGCCAGGCACTGAGATGAGTCACTCGTGCTGAGCCATTATATTGACGCCTTCTCCTCCCCTCGTGGACTCTGCGGCTTGCCGGCCCCTCCCTGACACGATCACGCACGCGCCGTGTACAGCTTGGGCAAGCAGGTTTTCAAGCAATCGATCGAGCTGGGCGCGCGTCTGTCAGAGGTTGCCTCGGTGACGCGGCATATGACTGCTTCACGCCTCCAGAGCAGTGCTGTACGTAGACAGTCAGTCGATGAGTCACTTGCCAAGCAGACCAACGATCGCTCCGGCGCCGTGAGGATCGCGTATGCATACAGCATGCAGTCCCGAGGCCACCAAGGCCGGTAGCGAAATTTGCCAGGGTTGCGCCCCAAACTGACAGGGCGAGACGAGGCCAGCAGCGCATCTGTCTTTTTGTCGTTGGGGGCTCTTTTCTCACGATCCCATTGCTCTCTCTCGAGGGCTCAGTAGTCGTCGTAGTATGACACCCCCCCCCCCCACACGTGCTGCATGCGATCGCGCCCGGTCCCTGAAGGCAGAGACTGCACTGGCTCGGCGTAGTTCAGACTCGCCCCCAACGTTTCTCCTTCGTTGTCGGAAAGCTCTTTCGAGGCGACTGTGCTCGCTTCCCTCGCGGGTCGACAACAGAGAAGGACTCGAGATCTGTCCTCTTGAGCCTCTCAAGAGCACTCTACATGCTGCCCATGGCTAGCGCGGGTGAGCTGGAGCGTGATATAGATGGGATCGAGATTTGAGGCGTCGACCAGGCAGGTGTCATTCCTTTTGCTGCCACCTGCAACCTCCTGCGGCCTTGATGGCGATCTGCGTGCTGCAGCGCTGCCGCTGCTGGAGAAGGAGGGAAAAGGATTCTTTTTCTTTCTTTCTTTCTGTTTTCGGTTCTGATGTGGAATAGTATCATCGTGGTAATCATAGTGGAGCTGGCGGCATCGAACAGACGTGGGAGGACGGCTGTCAGCTGTGAAGCGGAGGGGTCCAGAACGCCACACGATCCAAGACGAGGTGTCAGATCGCACGACCGACTCCCAACAATACATTACTTTAACTGGCAGGGTCCGGGATGCAGTGGAGCCAGCCGGGGAAGAGGTCCCGTTGACACAAGATGCCAAAGCCAGATGGCAACCGCAGTCGACCTCAACTGTCAAATATCACCGGGGATATTATGTCATCAAGGAAGTATTCGAACCCTCCTTCCCTCTTGGGATTTGCGGTCCCAGCCCTCTCTGTGCCTCAGTCCGCCATTCTGCCTTGTTGCCTGCAGCTAGGTCATGCTGCCCTCTGGGACTCTCATCTGCCCGTACGCCCACACACCCTCACGGTTAGAAAGCGGCAACGCAGATGGAGACTTTGTCTCACTCTGCCTCACGGTGCATGCGAGTAAAAAATCAGAAAAACAAAGTGTAAAAACACCCGATTGGATGACCTCCATAAAGGCATCAACAACGCCGCGTTCTTGTAAACCCTGGCCTGCAAGCTCGATGCTCGGAATCACACGTGCTGCGTGCTAGGAACAAGCAAACAAGGAAAAGGGGAAAAGAGGGGAGACTAGGTGAGAGAAACGAGACGAAGGTGGAAGAAACTCAGAGGCACCACAACCCCCCCCCCCCCCAAGTAGGGGCTGAACTCGATGCAACCCCATTCACAGCCACGGCCGAATTGGGAAAGTCTTGACCTAACAGGACGGACCGATCCATTCCAAGGTTATCGAAACAAGGTAAAGAAACACGATGAACAACCGCTCGCTTTGCTTGCTCTGCCGGTGTAGGAATGAATCGAATATAGTGTATGCAAGCAATGACCAAAGTTCAGTCAGTCAATCAATCCATCAATCAATCGAGGCAGCAACGCATCTTCAAACCATCGGTCCAATCACCGCCCAGGCCAGCAGCCTCATTGTTGCCTCGTTGCCCCACGCGCCCTTCACATTGTCATCACCACCCCCACGAGGAATCACCACCACCACTAGCACTGTCCTCGATCTCCCACCCCGACGGCCCCGGCCCCGCATCCTAAGCGCCGTCATCACTCGCCGACTTTCGGGCCAGCTGCTCCTTGAGGTTGTGCGGCGTGGGATATCTGGAGCGCCACGGCTGCGCGCGGCTCAACTTCACGTCGTTGTAAATGACGGCTTTTCCTCCTTCCCGCGTGCCGCTGTGTCCAGAACCCTGCTGCTGCCGCTGCTGCTTCTGCAACACTCTCCTCACTGAACCGCCGCCATTTTCACTACTCCCACTCCCACTCGCGCTACGCCAACCCCAGGCCTGTGCCCCGCCGAGTAGCTCTTGTTCCGGATCGTGCCACCGCCGCCCATGGTTCTTCCGCTGATCGCCCGCCGCTGCGGCCTTGGCCGTCGTATTGGTGTGCGTCTCGGAAACGTCCTACGTCGCCCATGCTGTACCAGAAGGTTTTGATTCAGCCGCCGCGGCCTCAGAAGAAGTAGATGGAATAGTGCCAGCGGTGTGTTGTCCAGCAGCGATTGTCTGATGAGATGTTTGTTGTTCCTTACCCTTTGCTTCCGGTGACACGTTGCTGTCGTCGTGGCCGCCCGTGACGCCCGACTCCTGCTGCTTGACATCCGAGTCTTGTTGCTGCTTCTGCTCGATAGATCCTTGGTTAGTAACCCCTTCGACTCCAGATCCGGTGGTTGCCCCTTGCGCCGCGCCGAATGTCGCCTTCTCGCCCTCAGGGTCGTGGGCCTCGTTCATTACCGGAGAGTCGCCGCCGCCGCTGCCCAGAACGGGGCTAGTAGGGTTGCTCTCTGCGGACACCGCCGGCCCTGCGGCGCCGCAGACCTGCCGGATAACCTCATACCACCGCTCGGCGTCCGCCGCCGTGTGCGCCTTGAAGTTGAGCTCGGCACTGCCCGTGAACTTGCTGCTCATGGTCTTGGAGCGGTCCTTGCCCCTGACGTTGAACTTGTCGCCGTTTGGCGAGCCGATGGTCGCGTCGGGCAAGTAGATGGAGAGCTCGGGCGTCGGGTCCTTCTTGACATTGTCCGAGTCCTTGAACTCGTGCAAGAACTTGGACGCCGTCACGACGTAGTAGCTCGTGCTCCAGCCCCAGCTGAGCTTGTTGCGCGACTTGCGCTCCAGGCTGCCCTCGATGAGCGGCTTGGTGGAGCTGTGCTCCTGATTCGGGAACGTGATGCCCTCGACGTCCCGTGGCGGGTCGTTGGGGTCGACGAGTGTCTCGGCGTGCCGCTGTTGGAAACCCTTCCACTCGAAGTCCGGCGGGATGCGCTGCACAGCACCCAGCATATCGGTGTAGAGCGCCTGCGTCTTGAGGGCCTGGCCGCCGGCGAACTGGTTGAACGTCTCCATGGCCTGCTGAAGCACCTGGACGACATGAGCTTCGAAGGTCTCGAAGTTCTGCTGCACAGCGATTAGGTCGTTGCGGTGGTTGTTCTCCTCGATGACCTGCCTGTGCAGGCGGTGGAGAACACCACGGTGCAGCACGTAGGGATCCTCGGCCGGGTTCATCTTGCCGCCTGTAGATTCGAAACTAGCGCTATGCTGCCCAAGCATCTCGATGTGTTTCTGCGTGGTGTTGCGCGCCTTCTCGACCTCCTTGGCGCCCTTCTGCGCGCCCGACGACAGCTCTTTGACCTTGTTCTTGACCTCTTTGTGCAGGCGGTCAAGGATGGGCAGGACGGAGCCCTTGATGCTTTTCTCGGTCTCGGCATTGCTGTTGATGAGCGCCTGTGTGTTCTGTCGCAGATTCTCGTAGAAGCCGGCCACGCCGCCCAGGTTCTGATCGAAGTGATGACCCTCTCGCAGGGGCTTGGAAATGGTCTTGAGAACCTTTTCGTATTCTTTGCTCTGCTCCTTGTGGATCTTCTCGATCGCGGTCATGTAATCTTCGAGGTAGCCTACGGCATGCTTCCAGGCTTGAAGGCGTTCGGCAAGCAGTCCTGCGGTCTATCAGAGCATGATAACATTAGTCGTCCTCCTCATCTCGTGATTGTACTCGCAGGGACGTTTGGTACGTACGGAGCTGGGGTCGATGTCCGGAACAGCGTCTCCGCTGAACGTGCTCGACATGGTGCCCGTTCTCAGGACCAAGGGCTTTTCGTCTGCCATACTGAAGATATTCGGCTCGTGGCGACCACTCGATGGTTAAATGAACCTCAGTTCAGGGGCGCTGTGCAGACGGCGTTTCTAGCTGGGAGATTGGTCAGTTCACCTGTTGACGTACCTGAAGCCCCAAATGTCTAAGACCACTTCGTGCGTTTGCGTTGTGGGATTGGGCGAATAACACAAAGAGACAACAGGCACAGAAACCTTTCTCGACAGCTTTGAACGAGGAAGATCACACAAGAAAGACAATGTGCCAGAAATAGCCGAACGATCACCAGCAGATCTGGCCGATACGTGGAGATCCACACAGATAGGCACACGCACACGCGCGGCACTGAGACCCAAACTCCTCGTCAGACCACGCAGGGGTCCGAGTCAATTGCAGCGGCGGAAGATGCGAAAGCTCTTGGTTGACAGGTAAGATGCCACTCTGGCTCTGGGCCCTTTCCCCTGCAGGCGATCGCGACAGGCGAAATGATCTGACCTGATCCTGGAGCTTGTGTGGGGGCCGACCACCGTGACATCCGACGAAACGCCCATCGCAGCGCTTTCTTGTCGAAGACAGGAACAAACCAGACGCTGTGATCCTTCAACGCCGCAAATAGCAAGACAAAAATAGGGCTTACCTCGTCCCAAGAGCTGGGTCTCGATTGTGGTCAGATTACTTTTCGCCGAGGGAAGTCGTATCGGCTCTGTAAAAGTATAGATATGGCTGATCGTCAAGCTGGTACAAACAAACAGTAAGCGGGTAGGCATGAACGATCCGAAGGTCCTGGAATGACGGCACAATGCGACTTATATCGACCAAAAACGAAGCAGATCAAGAGCTACGTTATGCCTTCCCCGCCTTCCCAGACAACAGCGTGCCAAGTGACGTCACGGCGCTCGGGTAGTAGGGTGTACTTGTGCAGTGGATGCCCTACTAAGGACTTGACTACTCGCTGGCGCGCCTATGATGTGTTCATGCGCGCCGGTTGGCAGACTGTGCTTGCCCAAGCTAGGCATAGCACACCACACCACCCGTTGTTACTTTTCTTGGTGTGTGCCATCCTGCTGGTCTGCTCTTGTTGGCCAAATGTGCTGTGGACAGGGTGGACAGCAGCATGCGAGGCCGACACAGCGAGGTTTCGAGATCGTCGTGTTTCCTCGCTTGTCACCGACGATCAGGGTCAGTGTACTGCCTCGCCGAAGTACCATGAGTGCAAGCTCAGCATTTGGGTCACGGCTTGGATTTGATAGATACGGCCGTGAAGATAGTTGGCTGTCTTCAGGCGCTTGTTACCAAAGGAGATTGACCTAAGGAAGTCAGTCGGGCAGAGGCGGACCTTGAAACCTGAGGCCCAAATGTATATACTCTCGTCCATGCTGCATCCCGAATCAACCAGTCTCTTCTATTGTCTAGTTCGAATCGGGTGTCGTACAGCGCGGCCGGATGATGAAGTAAGTCACAGACGTCTGGCCTTGGTGCGGTCAGGCCTCGACCGCCTCGGCACGCGGGCACGTCAACCTTGGAATCTGTTTCGAGGGCCATACCAATGTAGCGTATCGTTCGACTGAAACTCACATGCAGTTACAAAATAGAACGGCAAGGCACTAGATGATCTTCAAATGTTTGTATGCATCTCTACCAGATCAAGGCGAATTGGGTATAATAACAAGAAACACAATGTACAGATTATCTGTATCTGTAAACCCCTTCGAACGTAGTTCCCTTTAAGTTCGGCCTGGGTCAGTGGAGCGCCGTCCAATACCCTCCTGTCTATAATGCCCGTCCATGAATGCTCTCAACGCCATGTCGTTTTTCTTGACACCCGCTATCGTGTCGTCTATCGATGTTCGAAGAAGAAGAAAAAAAGGCAACGCTGGAAAAGAAATTGGGAGTACACAAAACTCCTGTGTCCCTGGAACACCGTGTCGTAGTCGATGTTGAGCATACACAGCCAACCCACAGATGCAGCACGTCGCTGGTCTGGGATCCAGATTTCTTCATCGCTTACGGCCGGCCGGAACTGATGAAAGTCGCGCCCGCCGATACTTCTAGTACGGGGTCTGGGCTCGAGTCTGCAGAAGATGCAGTCTCCGTCTTACATCGTCCTCGAAGCCGTCGTGGTGGCGGTGAAGCAGATTGCTGAAGCCGAGCGACGTTTGCCGCCGGGATGGCCGTGGTCTCGCAGACGCGGAGGGTTCGTCTACGTCCGTCGTTCGCACTTCAGGAATCGAGTCGAGTGGGTTCGACATGTGCGCGGTCGAAAGTGTGGGTGAGCTCGGTGCAGTTGCTGAATCGTAGTCTGGGAGCACCATTCCCTCCACCATGCTAAGAGGACGGACTGGCGTCTTGACCGCGGTAGAGTAACTCGGCACCTTGTTGAGTTCTTCGAATTCAAGATGCTCCGGAGTATTGATGCCGGTATTTACGCCGGAGACGTCCTCGCCACTGTGCGACCTGGACAGCGGTGCCGAATGAGGGGGCGAGTTCTGGTTGCTGTCGGTCGGAGCATGTGCAGAGTGCGGCGTTGTGGTACCATCTCTCGTCGAAGCACCGTTTAGACTGCTGTTGTACGATTGGCTCCTGTCTCCCGCAGCCAGTGACACATCCTGCAATCGAGAGCTGAGCGCGGCAGGAGGGACTGCTTGCGCCCCCAGGTGGTGCAAATTCTCGGCCGAGCCCGCTCTGGACAAGGCGTAGAACGGAGTGTTGACGCCGGATTGTATCGCTGGGGTTTGGAAACCGCTATTGGCCCCATTCGTGTCCACGTCCTCATAAAGCTGATCCAGAATGTGCTCTCCGTAGCCAGGCGGCGCGATGGCAGCCATTCGTTGTTGCACCGTGGTGGTGTCGTGGGGTGCCTGGCGAACCAGATTTCCTTCCTCGTCCAAAGGCATATTGGGTGAAATGAAGATCGTTACCGGCAGGGTCGCACGGAGCTGCGGAAAGTCAGTTTGACAAGTTTTGGCTTGCCTGGTCTCGAGACAACTCACCTCCGAGACATGGCCGTCCGGGTTGTGCAGTGCGACCACCAGCTTGAGCTTGTGGCGTATCTTGATGCCGTGCACGTTCGTGTCTTGCATACACTTGCCCAGTTTCTTTGGAAGATCGAGATTCGTTCTCAAGACCCAACCTTCCTGTCCAGAATCTTCGATCAGGTCATTCCAGTGCTCCTCGTGGTTGACCGTCATGGTCCACTGCTGTACCTCTCGCTCCCTCTTATGCTCGCGGATGGTGTGGCCTGTGGCGGTGGTCAACACGATCTCGTGAACCTCCATGAGCCGGCAGTTGATATCTCCGATTTTCAGGCCCTTGAGTAACGGCGTAAACCTCGTCTCGAGGGGGATCGAGGATCCGAAGACAACGGCCTTCTGAGGAATCACGATGCTGTATTCCACCTTGTTAGGCCAGATGTTCTCGACGCTCATAGCGTGCAAGAATTCGAGTGCAGAAGACTCCAGCGTCCGTATTATGCGCAGTCTCTTCTTCGCGTGTAGGTCGTATGCCAGTTTGCCCCGTGCGACAGTTGCCTTGAGGTGGTAGGTGATGCTGGCTTCTGGCATGCCCTCGATACTCTCGCAGAACTCGCCAGGCAACATTAGTTCGAAAGGCCATTCGTAGTTTCCCTTGTCCAAGGTGGTCGTCTTCCCCTTGCCGCCCACGAAGGGTGCCCATCTGTGGTCAAAAAAGATCTGATTCCGATCGACCTTCTGGTTGGAGATTCCAGTAGGGGTGATTCGTGCATCGGTCCAGCTGGGGAACAGGGCTGTCAGCCAAATGCGTTCTCCCTGAGCAATTCAGAAACAACTCACTTCAGCCTCTCCGTTCCCATCAGCCTCAGGTGTACATCTTCGACTCGCAGAGGTGCAGGTAGACACAGCACCAGAGTGCCTTTAAGAAGTTGTCCAGATGACTCATATTCACTGCCGCGAAAGACGATGAAGTCATTGTCCAGCCTTGGTATCGTGTCCCATTAGCCATTGCGGCGCGCAAACAAAGAGTGGACCAGGCACAACCTACCGAATTTCGAAGAGTGTAAAGGCGTTTCGCCCAGTGACGTTCGCCAGGGGGTTAAAGTGAGGCATGCTACTGTTTGTCTGCTGTGCAGCAGAAATATGGTTGCGCGATAGCGGGAGGAAGAAATATCAAGGACCAGGAGTGAAGGCGACCGAGGGGCGGGTCAATTGATTTTATTCAGGTGGCCATGCGAACCATGAAGTTGAAAGTGGGTACAGCTGGGGCGAAAAAAAAATGTAACTCGACGAGAAGATACCGGTTGGAGTGGAATGAATCATTCGTGTAAGTGCATCCAAATCAGATCGGTGACGGGACGGGAGGGTAGGTGTGGATGTCTCTCTGTGCTAGGGCGGGCGAGGCGAAGCAGGCAGATGAAGGGAGATTGGGATTTCTGGACAATCTGGTGCAATGGCCGGTGCGGCGATGTGCGATGCGATGTGATGCAGTGGGCTGGTTTCTAAAACGATGCAGAGAACAGTCCACCTTTCTCAGGGGAGATAAAATGGGTCGGGGAGGTTCTGGATCCTTGAGGGAGACGGGGAGAAAAGAAAAAATGCGTGTGATGTGAAGATCAACTCGAGGGCTGGAGGGGGAGATAGATGTGATGAAAATCATGTACGGACCAGGTACAAAGAACGGTTCAGGATGGTCAACCAGACTCAAAGTTTGGGCTTGGGGGATGAGCAAACGTCTCAAGGTACAAAGAAAGTACCGCGGCAGGGACAGCAGGTACGAGAGTACTTGGGTACGTATCTTGGCGACCGTATTCTGAGATGGTGCAATACCCACAGGGCCGGTACCGGTTTTTTCCTGCCCTACCAGCCTACGAGCAGACTAAAAAGGTAGCCGCGCACTGAGCGTCACCAACATTTTCCTACTAACAGGCCGATATGGCCAATAGGCCGATATGGCGGGCAGCCTGGCAGCCAAACTCGCTGCATCCCGACCACGCCCAGACAGGGATGAATGTACAAGGTCATACTGGTAAGCCGTACTATCTTGATCCAGGGTTCCTCCGATCTCTGGGGCTCTCGCTGTGTCATTGTGTGAGTGAGCTAGCGTCTGAACTCTGAGTGTCCGCCAGACACTGCCCGTTTTGTTTGTCTGCCCGCGTCAGGTTGCCCCTCGCGCGGATCCTGCTTGTCATAATCCAGACGATACCGGAGCAGAGCCAGAAAATGGTTGGGTTCATATTTGACTTTGGCCCGGCGATCATCTGGCAGCTGGGCGTGGAAGGGCTCACTTGCGCGGGCAAATGACACGTGAGCGTCGAGCGATCCGCCAATACGCAGTACGGGCCAACGTATCTCGTCTGGAAGAAGTCGCACCTATCGTCGTCAAGCGTCGACGGGGAGTCCTGAGGGTGCGCACCAACCGACTCTTGAGAAGACCCTGCAGGGTGGTTGTCAGCTTTCGATCGTGGACCATCTCAGGCTGATCCGCGCCGGCGTGAACCGAGAAAGGATGCAAGGCGGGACCTGGTTGTTCCTGATCTGCAGATCAAAGCTCACTTGATTCGCACGCTTCCATCTTCACAAGCTGGACCGTAGGCCGGTGGCATGTTCTATGCTCAAGAGCATCTGGCACTATCTCTGTCCAACAATGCGCCTGCCATCTTCCCTTGTGCCGCCGCTGTTGGAACCGGTCTTTTCTTTGTCCTGCGCCGCACTTGCTTCCCGTCACTGCCCGACCGTAAATCCATCATCATCGCCGTTAGAGGGGTGGCAGGGTTCCGGAAAGCTTATCGCCGCGCTTGCAACCCCTGTTGAGTCTTCTATCGGCCTTCTATCGGCCTTCCATACATATGTACTCACACATGCCAAAGTACCGCAGTACTCCGTAACGCAGCACAGCCTTGCTCACCTGCTTGCGTTGTCATGGTTGCGCATGCAACACGCCAAGCTGAGCAGCTGGGTGACCACCTCCACGGGTCCTTATCAACCAAACCCTCTTTCGGGACACACGTCGCATTCAATGCCCTTTGGCGCCATCAGCGTCCATGCCTAGCGTCGTTTTGTGGCTTCCTGCCACCTAACCGGGCTGCCGGGACTACGCCGACCGACAAGAATAGCTCGTGGCTTGCCAAGGTGCACGCTCACTAGGAGACGGCACCAAGCCTGCCGTCAGCCCCGATGTCAGCGAGCCTTTCGCCCACATACATGGCTTCCAGACTAGATGTCGAGCCCGGCCGGTTGGGAGGGCCTTCAGACTATGTCTGCCAGATATGCTTGATATGGTAGTACTACCTTGCACGCCTCTCGCACGGGAGACGGGATGGGTGCAGCTCGACGTCCACGATCTAACGACTCGGCCGACTTCGCGATCTGCACAAGCTTGCATCTCGCTCACGACTCTAATCAGACGACCTCGCTCGTTGCTGTTTCGGCCGCGGGACGGCGACCCGGCATCTGTCGTGGGACGTCCCTGTGCGCCGCAAACAACGATGGCCGGCCGTATCAAAACGGTGAGTCGGTGGGGGCTCCGTCTTCCCGCCCTCGTACGTACTTTTTACCAAGTACCAATGGCCCACATTCCGGGCGGCTGGACTGACCTGACCCATGCTGCCATGACCTGATTCTGTGGCATGATCCTGTTCGAATCTGCACTGCAGCCGGGCATCGTGACGATGCCGTTGCATATCAATCATCTTATTGCTGCTTCGCCATCGAGGCAGACTCGCAAAGCATATAAATTACAGTCCTCACCGTCCCTACACAGTACGACGCGAGGGATGATTATTTATCCTGGCAGCCGGGGCCTTGCACAAATGCCGTTGTGCCGTCCGACCTCGACGCAATCGCCTGACATGATGCAGGGCAACGTGCCTCCGCGGGTTCGACCGATGCAACCGTGGCCGAGACCGACGCCGAGCCACCATGAGATTCCTATCGGCCCTGTCGACAATGCCTGCCGAGCACAGTTGTGCCTCGTCAGGCCAGTGCCTTGGATCTGATGTGCTGAACTGGCTGAAACCCGCACTTGGACTGCCCATTGACCTGAGCTCCGCTCCGCAGCGCTCGCCGGGGATGCGCCGACTGTTCCGCGACTATTTGCCCGACCTAATCGAGCAGTCCCAATCTCTTCCGTGCTCAAGTCTCGGCCATCGATGCTTCAACAATCACCTATATCCACAACCTGGACAGGTGTACAGATTTCCAAGACCTATTCGTCGACACGGATCGCGTACAGGTTCAGGCGTCAGCCTATCGTCTACAAGTCATGATACTCGCCGCCCGCGAAACGCGATCGACGTGCGACTCAGACCTTACCGTATCTCTCCAAAGAAGAGACGCCCGTCTGCGACACTTTACGCAATTAGCCTCGTGCAAGCTACGGCCGGAACTGGCTGAGCCGCGCACGAGGCCTTACGATAGCACCCCCGACCATCGGAATCAAATTTGACCCTTCGACAATGAGGCTGTCTCACCGATTTGGAGGCCCAATCAATGCGAAGCTCTTATCGAGTTCCTCGCTACACAAGGCCGGATTCTTACAAGGCTAATGCTACTAGGCGATTTCAGGCTAAACAATGTCGAGAAGGATTTCATAGCCTTTCTGCATGTTCGACCACCTCGTAACAGACGGCCGCAGCTATCAGTCAGTCTGGCAGACTCCTGTCGATGCTGCCATATCGACCACGAGTGGCGAATGCGCGCCCACGCAGACGAGTCATTGTCTGTGAGCAGCACAATTCTCCTGAACGTCTCATTCGCCTCGCAGCGTCGCATGGGGACAGCTACACAGTAGTGTTCAATCTCGACAAGGCTGGAGGGGCCCAAGTGGTGGAAGCCCGTGCAGCGCATGTAAGTTCAAATGATACATCTACGCTAATATGCTGCCGTCAATGTCGTGGATACTCCTGTTAGTGCATATGTCTTCTTAGGGTTAGGGTGCGCTGCACGGCCTTCCGCCATCTTCACATGCTGGCGCGCAGACAAGGATCCCTACCCGTCAAATTCTGACAGCGCGATACCAGATTCCTGTTCCGGAGATTTACTCGGGCGACTTTGATTCGGCGCACCGACCTGACCGGGAACAGCTGTACCGATCTTGCCAGGGACTGGATCCCTCCGACATTTGATCGCGCCGGTGAAAGGTATGCACTCCGTAGCAAACAGTACGGTACAGGCCTGACAGGTCACTACAGAAAAAGAAAAGCTTGTGCATAGCAGTGGTCCGTAGACTTGAGGAGTCCACGCTAGCAGCCATGGAACTCTCGCCACGCGCGGCTCTGTTTTTTTTTACTTTTGCGGTGACGTCTTTTGCCATCAAGATCAGACATCGCGTTCGTGGGGGTTGCATGAGCCTCAGATGCGACACACTAGCCAGCTCTATACGCTGGTACGTGAAGGGGTTCCTGACGGCGACGCCCAGAATTGCCCAGACAACGGGAGATGAAAGCAGGGAAAAAAGCAGAAAAGACAAGCACTTTCAATTTTACTTCGTACCAAGGCCATGCGAAGCCAAGTCCTCCCAACTTGCGTTGTTACATTAGCCGGCCCACGCCACCGGAGCCGGCCAAGCCGGCATGCGCACGTCTGGACCCTTGTGGGAACGCAAGAGGAGCCGCATAGGAAGGAACCCACCTCTGCCAGCAGCCAAGTCTTTCGCCTGCGATAAGGCACGAGCCGAGGTATCCACTTTCAACAATCTTGATAGTTCGTGACGCTGATCATTGGAGGGAGACACCCAATTAAGCGCTTGTTGGGCGACATGTGAGCGGAGTCCGGGCCCTTTGCTCGCTGGCAGCTGCCAACAGCTTGCGCCCTGTCAACCACCAAACCACCCCCCCCCCCAAATCCCTGTGGCGGCTGATCATCGGAGACAAAATACGATCCATCTGGATCCCACCTTGAAAAAGGCCCATTGGACTCTGAGAGGCCCAGCGTGTGCAGCAGTCGAAACTCAGCCATGCCAGCCTGCCAGTCCAAAGATACCCAAAAAAAATTATCGCGCCCCTTCTCCCCCCCCCCTCTCTCTCTCGGCCACGCTCCGGCGGTGTCGACGGGCCTTCTCACGGCTTATTGACTCATTGCAAGGCCGTCTCTCCCGCGCGAACCTGCAAGGCAGCAATATGGATCCCGCAGCATGCAAGGGCAAAGGGCGGGTCCTTCCGCAAGTTTGCAGATTGCGCCAAATGCCGAATCGATGGAAACACCGGAGATGCGATCGAGGAAAAGTGCTTTTGCACGAGGAGCTCCAGCCGCGAGCTTGTGACTCGTTGGGGGGAAGCACCAGGGCACATCCCGCCACGGGCATCGCACCGAGATCGCCGCTCGTGCTGCCTGTTTGCAGCCTTGTCGGACATGACGCGGGAAAGTTGTTGCTTGCTGCAAAGCTTTGTGACGGACAGTGACATGTGAAGATCGCCAAACCGGTTTCAAAGGTCTCAAGTTGCTTTTGCTATTCTGTATGTACAGATCCATGAACATCCGGGCTCCTGAACGACAGCACATGCAAGCTGCACCCCGTCCCCAACACAAATCAGGCCGCCGAGGTCTCATCGACCTGCGCCGTCGAGTCCGACGGGCCGGGCCGGGTCCAAGTTCGGATGTGTCCTTTCAGAAGTAAAAAGTGATCAGCCTCAACAGTCTTAGAACATCGCGCGATCGCATAAATAGAACGACGAAAAAGATCTGTTGGGGAAAGACTGGACCGGGCGGCCCCGCTAGACGAGGCGTAGTAGGAGAGAGATTGACAACTTACCACTCTTGCAACTCGTCATGATTGCCTCCTCCGTGAACTCCAACCACGCAAGCGGATCCGCATCGACGACTTTTGTCAGCACCGGCGGCAGCATCGCCGTGCTGGCCCGTGGCTCCACCGGATGCGGGCCCGTGAATGCCTTGCCACCGCCCGTTTCCTCCGTGTTTCCGGACCGACTCGTGGCCGTCTCGGCGCGCGCGAGCGCAGTGCCCGACGTGAAGCGAGACGCGATCGAGCCCCTCGCCGCGTTGGCGCCGCCGCCGCCTCGCGGTCGGTGCAGCATGCCCACGCTGAAGTCCCAGAGACAGAGGCGCCGGTCCTCGCCGACGCTGCCGAAGCGGTAGTTCTTGTCGTCGCAGCGCCAAGGGTCGAAGGCGACCGAGGTCACCCAGGAGTGGTGGCCCTGGCAGCGGGCGATGAGTGCGGAATCGGGGACATGCCAGATGGAGATCAGGTCGTCCTGGCCGCCGGTGAGGACGTATTTGCCGTCAGGGGACCAACATACGCAGATCAGGCCACCGTAGTATGAGTGGAAGTGGTCGAGGAGCCTGCGTGTCTCATTAGCCCCGTCTTTGGCCTCAGCATCATGCCTTGGGGCGGACATACTCTTCTTTGAGATAGTCGATGATTCTCAGAGAGCCATCTTCTGACACCACAGCCAAGTGGCGGTTGTCGGGTGAAAAGGAGAATGCGTTGATCCGTTGGTTCGATAGCTTCCATGCCGCCACCGGATTGAACTTCTGGTTCTTGGAGTTGACCGACTTCTGCACTTGGATGCCATGTTTCGTTGGTTGAGGCCCAGCTGAGCCGTTCGTGGCCTCGCCCTCTCCACCTTCCTGCTCTGCAGAAAAAATAGCGTCTTCCTTCTCCTTGTCGTAGACTACAAGTGAGCCGTCCATGTGTGATGCCAAAAAGAGGTTCTCTGAGCCTGGTATCCACTTGATCTGCGACACTGGGGTTCCATTTATGACACCCTGAGCTGCGGTCAGTTGTGTGCAACGAGAATGTGTATCAAGAATCTTACATTCTTATTGAGTCGGGCATATCTCTGTGACGTGGCTTCCCACCATATAATTTCGCCCGTCGAGAAACCCATGATAACATCGATGTGGCTAGCGCCTTTCGTCACTTGGTTCACATCATGGCATAGACAGTGCGCCTTCGTAAAAAGGATCTTGGTCAGATAGTCGGCCTATTCCAGGTTAGCTGGATTCGCGCGTCAAAACGAGTGTTGGCAGCGATCATCGGACCTTGTTCGAAGCCGACATATCCAGCCACTGAAACGCGCGGTTGATATTCACAAATGCATACACCCCATCTGCTGGCCGCTCTTGCATCCTCTTGGCCAGTGACTCGTGAACAATGACCCTGCTAATGAATGATGAGTTACTCTTGGTCATATTGTTCTTTGGCTTCTTCCTCTTGCCGGCATCCTTGGGGTTCAGTGGTGCCAGCAGCGAGGTACCCTCTCCAAAGGCCGGGGCAGACCCCAAAGACTGAGGTGCCTCGCTGGAGTTCGCACGACCCTCACTTCCGCTGAGGGTTGGATCCTTTGAGTTGTCCTCATTGGGATGTTCCTGAATGCTCGAGTGGCCCAGACTCGTTACGGACATGCCACGGTAGGCGAAAGGCGGTGGGCGTGCATCAAAATTGAGCAGCGAGACCTTTGTCCCCGCAGTCGCTGGTTGTGGACTGGTCGCAAGTGGGTTAGGATTCACAATTGGTGCTTCCGATGGGTGCGGAGGAGGTGTTGCGAGGTGCAAGTCCTCCTTGAGCACATAGGTACCTGTGACGAGTGAGACAACTTAGCTGCCAAGTGGTGGAAAAGGTGTGTGTGTGTGGGGGGGGGGGGTTGGAGAACTGAGGGTCAGAGCAGCTCACCCTCGCCGACTAAGAACTGATCTTCGGGATTCGAGAGAATATTGTTGGTCTCAATCATGGGCGGTATGTGCCCAGCCCCAAGGGCAGCATTGTAAGCGGCCTGGGTGGGATACCGCGGAGGAGGTGGAAGGACGCTGAGAGCTGTGATCAGCGTGAGGCTCGTCATGGCGGTCGAGTGGGTCAATTTATGTGCTCTAGCTCAAATTCTTGGGGAGGAAGTATCTCACAACATGGCTGCAGTAGGAGACAGGTATTTGGGCGAGATAAGTCGAAGGACGTGTGTGTGTGAGTGAGAGAGGTTATCTAATGGCCCAGACCCATAGAGCGGATCCCTGTGAGTGCGCGAGGCGGTTGCAACCCTGGAACAGAGCGGAATGACTGTGTCCACCACCAGACTTGTTTGTCATGCAATGCTGATGTGTGCTCCGTGTTGGTTTGTTGAGCCGCAAGACAAATCGACGAGACGGAGTGGGCGCCCGAAGTCTGTTCAGAGCAAGGTGAGGCTCAATTAAGCGAGTCAGTCAGCTGCCGTAGAGTTGAAACCCCTATATGACGAAGGGTCAAGAGAGCAAGACGCGGGGCAGATGATGTGACCCAGGGTTTCCTGCTGCGGATGCTCTCCAGCTGAGCGAGATGAAGTCAAAGAGCGAAATATTCAGAGCGAGGTGAAAAGACCCAATGTCCAAGGCAAGCCGTCGGGAGACACTTCTACAGTGGGACGAAGGAAGGATGAAGAGGTCTTGGGACCCTGGCCTGGCTCTTGAACCCCAATTTGCCAATCTGGGGTAATGGAGACTGAATTCACACGGCTTGAGGAGAATGAGGGGAACCCTGTACAGTACTTGGGAGACACCACAAGAGTTTGTGAATCTGGCATTTGATGCTTGTTCAAATGTTTCTTCGTTGTTGGGTTTCTCAAAAGGGTTCTCAAAACCTTTGATGATGACAACACTGTCTTGCCTCATCAATTGTCTCTAAATACGGCTCAATTTCCTTTCCCTCCAGAGCTGAAACATTGTTCTGCTATCCTGCACGGCCTCGGCCTCGGCAGTGGGCGCCGCGAGATTTATTCAAGGTCAGACACATTGGATGAGAATCCAGACTGCACCAGGTAAACCATGCTGGTGCTGGCTGTCTCTCCATGAGGCAGAGATGAGGGTGAATTGAATTTCAGCCCCTTGACCAGAAGACTAACATCGGCGTCAATGAGATCTAAATTGCCCTGTTACACAGCTGGTCCAGCAGAGGGGAGTGGGGGTGGGCTTAGGTTTGAAAACGAGCTGTCAGCGAGCTGTCACGAGTCAGATCTCAAGCTTGTGACTGGTCGCCCCACGGGAGATTGCCCTACCAGCTACTTCGCCGACCTACTATGTAGGAACTGACACCACTTCACCTCAACACCCGCTCGCTGCCCTTCGCTTCGATTCGATGCACAACAATTTGAACTGCAGAAGCTGTAGATCAAATCACTCCAGCGCTCAACATTTCCGAGGACCAGATTGCCCGCCAAACAATTACCTCCTGTGCTATTGCCCCAGCAGTACACCTCCGACCACAGGTCCTGATCGACCCAGACTCTTCACGCGCTACACCTTTGACAATCCCGAGCCATCTCTCCACGCGCTCCTTTGCAACCCACCAACGACCCAGCAGCGGGAGTTCTGTCATTCTCACGAGCTCTGACGTTCCGACCGCACTTCACTGGCATGGCGTAGCATCAGTTGCTACTATGGCTACAGGTTGGTCGACCCCGCTGCTTGCCCGCCCTTGCTGCTCAGGTCACCCCGCCATCTGTGGCCTTTCCGCTGACATGTTCCCTCTATAGTTCGGATATGCGTTTGTGGTGACGAGGGCTCGGGCAAGTCAAGCCTCATAGCCTCCCTAGTCAAGGATGTCTTCGTCGCCAACAAGATTCAACCCGTCCTACCCCAGATCACCATCCCACCGACCATTGGGACACCGGAGAATGTCACCACAACCATCGTCGATACCTCTGCCCGACCCCAAGACCGAAACACCTTGCGCAAAGAAATCCGAAAGTCAAACGTCATATTGCTAGTCTACTCTGACCACTACAGCTACGAACGGGTTGCCCTGTTCTGGATGCCGTACTTCAGATCCCTCGGGGTTAACGTACCAGTGGTGCTGTGTGCGAACAAGGCGGATCTTACTGGCAATGGAGACTCTGCACAGATCGTGGATGACGAGATATTGCCAGTCATGCACGAGTTCAGAGAGATCGACTCTTGCATCAGGACCAGCGCCAGGGAACACCGGAACGTCAACGAGGTCTTCTTCCTCTGCCAGAAAGCAGTGACACATCCCATTGCCCCGTTGTTTGACTACAAGGAAGGAAACCTGAAGCCTCTTTGTGTCTCGGCACTGAAGAGAATATTCTACCTGAGTGACAAGGATCAGGATGGGTATCTGAGCGATGCAGAGATGCACGACTTCCAGGCCAAGGCGTTTGAGAGACCACTGTCTCCTGAGGACCTCGACAATATAAAATTGACCGTCAGCAAGATGTCGCCGCGCTCGAATACGGAAAAGGGCGTTGACCTCGCAGGCTTCCTGCGGCTGAACAAGATGTACGCCGAGAAGGGTCGCCACGAGACGATCTGGATCATACTGCGGAAGCACCACTACACGGACAGTCTCAGCCTCGAGGACAACTTCTTGCAGCCCAAATTTGATGTTCCAGAGTATGCTTCGGCAGAATTGAGTCCAGCAGGATATCGCTTCTTTGTAGATTTGTTTCTGCTATTCGACAAGGACAACGATGGAGGGCTGAACGATGAAGAATTGGCCGCTCTGTTTCGCCCCACACCTGGTCTGCCGCAGTCATGGACAGACGCATCCTTCCCATCCTCGACCGTCCGTAACGAAGCCGGACACATTACGCTGCAAGGTTGGCTCGCCCAATGGAGCATGACCACGTTCCTCGAGCCAAAAACGACACTCGAGTATCTGGCATACCTAGGTTTTGAAGCATCGAACCCCAAGGAGTCGACCACAAGCGCCTTGAAAGTAACCAAAGCACGAAAGAGAAGACGACGTCCTGGCCGCGTCGAGCGCAACGTCGTTCTTTGCTACGTTCTCGGCGGTGCCGGGGCTGGCAAATCCTCCCTTCTAGACGCCTTCCTGAACCGCCCATTCGACTCCCTCCACCGTCCGACCATCAAACCGCGGCGAGCCGTGAACAGCGTTGAGCTGCAGGGGGGCAAGCAATGCTACCTGATTCTCGAGGAACTGGGCGAGCTTGAGCCAGCGATACTTGAGAATCGTGCACGGCTCGATGCATGCGACTTGATCTGCTACACATATGACTCGTCAGATCCAGATTCCTTCTCACACATTGTCGATCTACGAAGCAAGCTCCCGCAACTCGATGACATGCCTTCAATCTACGTGGCCCTCAAGGCTGACAAAGACAAGACGACGCAGCGCTGCGAGTTGCAGCCGGATGCTTATACCTCGAGTTTCATGATGCCAACACCGCTACACGTCAGTGTGACGTGGAGTAGCATCAGCGAGCTGTTTGTCGCGCTTGCCGAAGCTGCGACTAATCCTAGCACGGCATTCCCCAAGTCGGAGGATCCGCCGCCCGACATGACGAGTTTGTACGTAGCCTTGGGGGCGGCAGCATGTGCTGGGCTGGCGGCGCTGATGATTTGGCGGCGGTCGTCGAGCTCGGCATAGAAGGTTATGCTTGCCCAGAGCCGTAATTGTTGGTCACAGCGTACCGGTGACCGTTGTTAGCGGACAGATTACGAACTTATGTTCTCACCATGGGTCATAAGGCTGCCCGAGTCCCCCCATCCACTTAGGATGCACGCCGTGTGGAAGCATTCTTCGGTGCCGAGTGCATGACTGGTTTCACGATATTCTTTGAGGGTCTGATTTGCAAGTGGCGACTGTATTACACGGAGATTAATGATACCCACCCCTCATACACAATTCTCACAATCGAGCGAGCGTTCAGGTATAAGTGAAGACCGGGCTGAGTTGATCATGGCTAGGGCGAGGTCGCTTTTGCCCCCCCCCCCCTTTTTTTGGCCCTTTATCCCCCTTTATTCTTCTTTCTCTCCTTCAAATAAACCCAAGTAACAAAATGCGAAGGCGTCATACTCGTCCGCATCGGATCAGCGCCATACACCATCGCTGCCCAAACTCTCCATGTGGCGTGTGGTCGAATTCCACCGTTGAGGCACGAAGGTCCCACTGCGTGGATCCCCCATCTCGAAACTCGTCTGAGCTCTGGCCTCCATGCTGGGAAGTCTTCTATGATCACTCAACTCGCGAGATCCGTACATGGGCGCTCCATTCGCGTCGGTATAATGCTGCCATTCTCTCGCTGGGTTCGGCTGCGGCGCCAGGTATGCGCGGCGCATGCGCGGGAGTGTGATGGCGTCGGCGTCGTTGTATTCGTCATCTGCTTCATACCTGCCGTGGTTGGCAGCACTCTCGGGCTGCTCCTGCGGCGCGGCGGCACCGCTAGCCCTCTCCCTACCACGATCCACGGTGCCCCGAGAGTCAGTCTGATGGCTTCTACCTGTGTTCACGGACGAGGGGCCTGCCGCGGTGGGGAATTCGTCGTCTGAAAATACCACACTGGGTGAGCTGGACGTCCAGCCCTGGCGATTATCGCCATGGCCGCTTGGTCGTCGTCGGTAGCGGCCGCCACTGTGATGCTGTACGTGGGCAGCGTTGTTCGTGTGGCCTCGGCTGGCATACTGGCGGTTCTCGACATCGCCACCTGGGCGATGGTAGCGGGCGCCACTGTGATTTACGCTCGCGACACCATTCGTTCGCCTCCGGTTAGCATGAGAGGCCTGATCATGTCCGGAAGGCTGCCTTCGGTCGTCACCCTGACCAGAGTTTCTGGTGTGGGCATTGCTGTGTGGATGAGTAGTATTTGCCATCGTGACGCGCTGCCGCGTAGGCAGTGGTGGGTGTACTTACAATGTAGTGTCGATGGGTACACTGATCTTGGTCTTGATCTCTTTTCTGTTGTCGAGGAACTTGAGATAATGCTGAGACCAACGGGAGAAAAGCATTTTACATATATATGCAAATAGGTATGTCAAGCAGCACGGGGATGCCGAGTGAAGGGCCCCCGGAGATGTAGTACCGCCACGTCGGGTTAACTTGCTTGCTTGTCCCATGACCACAGAAGTCACTGTGTAGGTGGCGATTCTGGGCGATTCTGTGAGGATTACTTTGACATTGATTGCAAAATTGCTTTAGGAACTCCTATGGCCGGTGCCACTGACGACAAAGGAAGACTTGCGTCCATCAAATAATACCCAATGAGGCACATTATCATTTGTTGAATGGTATCAAATAGAAAATCAGGTTAGCCTTATGAAGTATGCAAGCAGTGTCAATGCTACAAAAAGCATTATTAGTAACCACACTATTCGCTCATGTTGACAGCATAATGATTTCTGATTCTTCAACCAACGTCTCCGCAAAAGAGTCGCTCCTTTCACCAGTCAGACGAGCGCTTGAGATCGAGAAGCAAACAAGAAACAAGGAACAAAACCCTGATTTCATAAAAAGAACTCGCTGCCCGAGAGGATTTCGCCTCCCGGGGGTTCGCCTCCAGACGGTCGCCTCTTTACGGGTCGGATAGAGTCAACGGTGTGACATCCGGCCGCTACTACTGGGTAGCTTGAGGGAACTTGCTGATATTATGATTGTTCTTGAAGCTGCTTCCTGTTGTCTCAGTAGGGGCCCGCCGGCTGATAGTATGTACCTTGTGAGGGCGTACAAACTATCCAATGCAAGCGCCCGTGACAGGAAGGCAGGAGCAAGGGAAGTCCAGCCTTCCCCCGCGCGCCTCCAGGAGAGGAGACTGGTGATGAGACAAGTTGGAAAATTTCCGAAGCAACTGTCCAAGTTGCAAGCCTCGAGACTACCTAGTTGTACACCCACATCAAATGACAAGGCAAATCATCATCCCAACATATTTCCATGTGGACTTCGATGTCACGACTACCCACTGGAACTCACGACGGCCCCCGGTGTTAGACCCTGTTGATGGCAGTATCTGTGTGCACGGAAGCGGGGGCCACTTAAAAGGCGGGCGAGGCCCGCCTCTCCCCCGCCTGTATGCTTCCTCCACACGCGTGCCCTCTGTTTTGTTTCTTATTCTCTTCGTTACTAACTGCACTGAGGAAAAAGTCAAAGGATAGTGCTTTTTAAGAATTTCTTTCTTTTGCACTGTATTCTCGCACTGTATTACTATTTACACTATATCTACTGTATGCTTAATAGCGTTTACATAGTTTTTATTATAATTATATACTCTTTACATTATGTAAGCTAATATAAACTGCGGGCTGGTCTAAGATTTTTAAAGCTTTTAAGCAGGTTATATAAACCCTCCCTAATTCTAAGCTTTTCTTTAGGCTCCCTTATTTGCTACAACCCGTTTGTAGAAGCAATTAGAATTTTTTTCACCATTTATTAAAAGGGCCTTATTTAATAAATTATTATTATTATTATTACTATAGTTAATAGATTTTATTTATCTTTTTAACACCTGCGAGCAACTATATAAAATAATAAAAAACGCAAGCTTTTTGCGCATTATTACTAGCGTAAGCAGCTTAGTGTTAAGCAGCTTAGATAAAAAGAAGGTTATAAAAATGTACTATAATAAAGTGCTTTTGCAAACATTAATCTCTTTTTTAATATAAATTATAATAATTAAAGGCAAATTAGTTAATTGCTCTTAGTAGCCTAGCTAAACTTTATAATTTAGCTAGGTAGCAAATATGCTTTTTTTTATATTAAGAGAAATAAACTTTAATGCTAAAGAAAGGGAATTTTAACTTTGCTGCTTAAGGCAAGATTAAGAAAACTTTAAAATTTGCTAATATAAGCTTAACTACTGCTATACCTAGCTAAATGCAGTAATATAGCTGCTGCGCGTTATTTTTAACAATAAAGATAATTTGCATAAGTATTTAATATAAGTGTAAGTATATGCTAAGCTTTTTTATAGATTTATTTCCCTTAAGTTTATTTATTAAATTTTTAAAAATTAGTTTAAAGCTTAGTTTCTTCTTTAGCTACGCTAAAATAATAATGCACTTAAAATTCGCAAAATTACTCTTAGTAATAATAATATTATATTAACTACCTATTATAGCACTTTTAAAGATTATAAGTTATAAAATATATTTATAAATTATTTTATAAATTATAAAGCTATTTAAAATTTATTCTTTAGCAAAAAGTATAATA
>JALRMF010000321.1:0-58407 GCA_026120015.1 Dendrostoma leiphaemia | reverse complement strand
GGCCGAATCGGCCCCGGGAACGGAGCTAGTCCCAATTGGGACAGCCCTTCCACCTACAAATAGCTAGCCAGTTGGACTGGCCTTCGGCCTTCCAACTTACTTAGACTGAATCCACGTCCTTACACCCACACGAATGAACTGCATCAAGAAGAGTGCACTATTCGTACGTAAGGCCTATGGCCTACCAACAGTTGCATTATTCTAGGGTATAAAGAGAAAAGGGGAACACAGAGGATTTTGCAAATAGTACAAGGCACAGAAAGAACATGGCATTCTAGTCTCAAATTCCTGCTCGCAACACTAGGTACGGGGTAAGTAAGTGTCAGTTCTGGTGCCACTGGTTGCAGGTGGGCTGCTGCCCAGCAGCACGGGAAACCTGGGTTTATAACTTCTGGTTTCCAGTCCGCATCAGGTTTTTGGTGGACAGTTGGTCGATTGGCGCGATTTGTACTGGTTGCCAGCCCTGCCATACGAAGGTCGTGAGGTCGATTCCACTCTCGGCTGAGTCTGGCATGGCTCGCAAAAAAGGCCCAAGGCAATGTGAGCCTCAGGCCGTGTTCTCTATTGGCGCACTAAAGAGTTCACGGTGCAAACCCCCCAGCATACACCCGCGACTCAAGTTCCGGCTTGTTAAGTGCGGCTCATTCCTCATTCGGATTGCACGCAGCCAGGTCGAGCGTATTTCCTTACTGGAGTTCACTGCAGAGGTCTTGGGTGTTCAGCGCGCCTGGGTGTATGTGACCAGTGCTGTAAACCTAGGTAGTCTTCAAGCTGTCACTTGCTGGCTTCTCGTTTCTTTTTCTTTTTCTTGCCCGACCTGTTACCTTCTCCCCGTTTGCCTCTTTGCACGCACGACCAGAGTCAGTAATTCCGGACCTATACCCTCCGCTTTATGCAAACCAAGTCCATTTCGACAAATGCAAAGTGCTTGGCTTAACACTTTTACCGCAGATTCTTATTACCCATGTAACCCATCATCTCAGCACATCACATACCCAACAAACTGTCTCGCCCAGGGATTTCGCACCATATCCGTCATCTCACCCAAGGTGACAGACAAAGTCTCACTGTCCTGGTTACTCCCAAGGAAGCAACCTCTCGCGGCGCTCCACCTCAGCTCAACAGGCTGCCTAGCACCGCCACCTTCAGTCGGCGCGACCACAACCCGAAGAGACGTGTCCGTCGTGGAACAGGTCTCAAAGGCCTCCGCCAGCCCGGCGAGGCCTGCCCCGCTGCGCACACCCGCGTGCTTCCACCCCTTCACCCGATTGTTCCACACGAATTCCAAACGTCCAACCACCGAGGGCGTGTCCTGCGAAGACAGGGGGTCGTCCATCATGACTTTTAGAAGGCGCACGAACACGTGCGAGTCCCGGGAGCTCAGCTCGGGCCCGACGTCGGATGGCGCCGGGTCGGAGAAGCGAACGCGGCGCTGCGGCCTGAACACGGCAGCACTCTTCCTCGGTCGTCCACGGCGTCTGCGGGTGGACCCTGGCGTGCCGAGACTGGGCTCTGTCGCCTCGAGCACGTCGGTATGTGGGAACGGGCAGTGCAGGACTCGAGCGATCAAGTCCGCTCTGGTGGGAGTCGGGGAGCGTGGTCTTGGAGCCTCGTTGGGCATGACGATCGATTCGGTCTGCGTGCCAGTGCTTCTGACATCGGGGCGGATGGTGCTCTGGCTACTTGTGTCGCGCGGTCTACTTGGTGTATGGTGTGCGACTTCGGCGTTCGGGCGCTGGTGAGCTTGGGAGCTTGTCTTTTCGTCCACCTCGATGCTCTCCCACAAGCCATCGTCACGTCTTGTGCTTCTCAGAGGTTCAAGATCTGGTTGAGCCGGTTGCAGGTGGTTACGCTGCCTGTGCCTGAGCCTGGTCCGAGGGGGTTTAGCCATCGCAAAAGGTCCATAATATACAGAATCCACAAGAGGCTGCATGTTGAATGCGAGTCCCATCACAGCGTGGCCTTTTTTATACAGAAGCGAGCCCATATCGCGCGCACATGGTGGTGCATTGCAACATGTCGCCCTAACAGCGCGAATCGTACTCCGCACGGCACTTTGCCGTGACCAAGATAGTGCGGGATAGCGGCTCTCACGCGGGCTATTACAACGAGCACAATCCCTAGGGGCGGCTTTGCTCGCTCTTGTTTAACATAAAGGTAAACATGATGTCAAATGTCGTGTTTGAGCGAAGGCTCAATGCTTGATGCACTGTTCGAGCCACACACGATGCAGGAGCGGCAATATTGGTGCTTCAGCTACGACGCCCATCGGTCTTGCCCATCTTGCTACGTTGATGTCGTCCCGATAGCCGGAAATGAGGCTGGACCACGGTAGCAGATAGGCGCAGTGATTCTCTTATGTTGTATGAGGCTATCACGGCAGAAAAGTTGGAGTCGACTCAGTGAGCCTCGAACGTCGTGAGGCCAAGTTCCCATGTGATGAGACACATGGAATTGATCGATAGCTAGATCGTCAATGCACTTCATGCTGGCCCACCTCCGGTTGCCCCCACCCTCCCCCCCCCCAGGAAAAGGAGAAAGTAAAAAGAACAAAGCCAGTGATAACGACCATAGAGAAACCGGGCGTCTCAGGCAAAGATCTTGATGTCGGACATGGAATATGAAAATTCGGAAGTACAAGATAGTTCTCTCATAGCGGGGTGCCTAGGTCTTATTCCGAGTTGATTCTTTATTCCACGTTGGCCAGCCCCAGTGCCGCTGATGTCACCTGCCACTTGCACAGTCCACAATTCCTAGAGAATGAATTCATCTTTATGTACGAGAGATTCCTCGGACTCAACTAAATATTACGTTCGTGTGAAGGTGCGCACACGGCAGCTTCGATCACTAGCGTTTTCAACCGAGGTCAATGAATGAGCACACTGACAGGGACCTGTGTAATTGCTGCAAGATCCATAGAGCTCTGCATGAATACTTCAATGTTCAATTTCATCAGTGGTATCAACTGTTTCGCATGTTCTGTGAAGCTTTTGATTCAACTGGACATGCAACGGCTCTCCTGTGACCAAGTCCGCACAAGCTGCAGTCAGTATCAATTTCGTCCCATTTCTTCTCTCAGCACGCACGTGGTTTCCAAGGTTTGCTTAAAGTTTTCATAATAGTATTGGCGAGCTCCATCCAACTGGCAGATCGCGGCAACCCTCTACCGGATTTTTTCTATGATCCCAGGCACAAAGAACATCGCGTCCAATGTGGAGACTAACGCTACGTGGGCCAACTCGACGAGCAGCGATGGCGTGTACTACCCGTGGACATCACGCCCGGCAACGACACAACCACGGACTCGGACGGCGGTCAGTGGACCAATTCTACCAACACTGTGGACAGGGCCGGTTTCTCTCCCAACTGTGACAATGCGCCGACAGCCGTCAATGAGACCTACCAGTCCGTCTGTTGGTCTCACTGGGTCAGCCCGTCCTCTCAGATGGATTACCGTGTCGTTCTTACGGGAACAGAAGTAAGTGCCCCATTGCGTGAGAATGCTCTCTTTTCTGGAGGAGTCAGAGTGCTGACTCATCGCATAGCAAGGTGGACAGGACGCCTCTGGGTGGCGCAAGAGCGTTACAGATAACATCATCCGTTACTGTGGTGGCAACTATAACTTGAAGGGCAAGGTCAAGTGCGAAACCATGAACAAGGGCACCGCCGCCTTGTACCACGACCCGACCAAGGCTCAAGGTTACCTCGATGCGACATCTATCAAATACGTGTATGGAATCGACATGACCTTGACAGTAAGTCCCGATATACATGACCTTATAAAGCAAGGACCTGAAGATTACTGACAAATTCCGTCTAGGTCAAGTGGCCATGGGCCGAGAGCGACGCCGACCACAAGTGTATTGAGGCTGGCATCACGAAGGGCAGCTGCCTGAGCCAAGGAGTCAACCCACAGTTCCCTGTGGTTTGCCGAAACTGTAAGCAACGTTCATTTTCAATATTTGTCGTGAATGAATGTATCGAGTCCGCTCTGGAGATGAGCCGGTCACCTCCGGACAACATGAGCACACCGTAGCAACACAAACCAACGGCACCACTACTCACGAGCATCTGAAGAAGACACCGCTAACAGATACCGTCCCAGATTTTTATTACGACGCAACCATGAATGAATTCGACTATGCATGGGAGGGTCCCGCTTAGGCGATGAATTCACGTCATACGTCTCTCAATAGATGAGGTCTCTTAGGTAGCTTGGCTAGCCTTTCCTTTTTTTGCCTTGCGAAGATCTACATAATTACCTGGGTAGAAGAAGACAGATCGATGGTCCAGAAGCTTATCCGTTCTCCGTGTGAGATTCTTTTTGTGGAATGACTTGAGATCGTTCAGACGCCCGAAAGTTTGCAGAAAAGTCCCCCAATCTGAGATGTCGATTTCCCCGTTGAAAGGTGGCGATTCAGCCGAGAAGACTTCTCCACGATCGAATCGGTGACTTTGGTTGGAATAGCCCTGCCAGTGTCCTGAATCACACAACTTTGGAAGATTGACACTCCAAAGTCTAAACATACTCTGGTACCTAGGTACTTTGAATGACGAGTATTCTGCTGTTGACCATAAGCATCTTTGGATTCCAAAATGTAATGTAAACGAAACGCCCTGCAATTCTGCTGCTACTAGGGCCATGGGATTTTGTTGGAGGTTGTCCATTTCATGGTGATTTCAGCCCTGGAAGTGATAGGTCTGACAAGCTTGTTCCTCTCATTCTAGGCAAGTTCTTCGATCCGGATCGAAGGCTGATGTTTTAATAGGTCTCAGAGCAGCGGTTGCTTTCCGAAGCAAATTTCACAGGCGCAAATTGCATACCCGAAGAGCAAAATGATGAACCAGACCATGCCCAGGACCAGGTGACGGCGAAGATTGCAACGCCTGCCCAGGTGATTGATACTTGACATTCCTGAGTCCGTCATCATGAATGCATATGTGCATGGAGTTGTCCTGCAGTGTCCAATCAGACTAGCAAGTCCCCTCTCCTGGCTAGCCGTTGTATTCAGATTTAAGCTATTTGGACAGTGACCTCCTGTCAAAGTGGTGTACCGCTATACTTGGGCTATTGTCTCTGTGTATCTCTTCTCTTCCAATTGCACTTTGAGCTGGTTGAGGCCACGACACGGCGATGACCTCAACAACCATTGCAATCCACTCCAGAATAGACTGCGATCAGCCGAGAGCTCTTCCACACCTTTTGGCCGCGGCCGCTAAGCATTGGTTGAATGGGTATCTTTGCTGGCCCACCATGATTCATTGTTTGTCACTGTTTGTAGTGAAGTTTTATTGCAAATCCCAATACAAGGAACTGTTATCGTGTGGATGAATCGGCTCCATTCAAGGACCCGACCAGACACACCGACACAACCTCAATTATAAATTCTATCACTTCGCTGAATAGAAAGTAGCAACGTTGTGCCAGACAAGACCAGCCTCAAGAAAGTACATGAAGTAGTAAACTCATATAACCGAAACTACGAACGCAGCCAGAATGTCTTTTCAGCCGGCCAACGCAGACACCCAGGGCGCGTCGGTGCCCTCACCGAATTCGGAGGACACCACCTCGACCATCCCTCCCTCAGCCGCGATCTACAAGAGCGCCTTCATGCCGGCTTACGATCTATACGTCCTCTGGATATCCAACAGCCTCGCCTGGTCCTGTCCCACCGTCAGCATCCTGCTGCCCTTCTTCCGCAAGCACCTCGAGAACAACAACAACAACAACATCAGCAGCAGCAGCAGCAGCAGCAGCAGCAGCAGCAGCAGCAGCAGCAGCAGCAGCATCCACACATCCCACCTCGACGTGGGCGCCGGCTCGGGCTGGTACCTCGCGCACAGCGCGGACCTGCTCCTCAACAGACAGAACGTCGCCCTCATGGACGTCGCCCCGGAGACCCTGCGGATGGCGATGACGCGGTTGTGGACGCACCTGGGCAGGGTCATGCAGGGGCGCAGTCTGAACCGGCCGCGCATCGAGTCGGTGGTGCAGGACGTGACGAAGCGGTGGGTGCGGCCCGCGGGTGGCGCGGGCGCGGCCCACAAGTTTGGGTCCCCATCTCGCTGATGTATGTGCTGCACTGCCTCGAGGGGGACGGGCATCGCCGAGAAGGTCGACGCCGTGTGTGGGTGCCTGAAGGAGCACCTGGAGCCGGAGGGGGGCGTTCTCTTCGGGTCGACGATACTGGGTGATGAGGCGGGGCATGGGTACTTGGGGCAGTTCCTCATGTACTGTTATAACAAGATGAGTATCTTTGGCAACCATGGAGACACGGGGGAGGATCTCAGGGAGGCATTGGGCCGGCATTTCCGTGAGGTTGAGGTCGAGAGAGTGGGAACGGTCGCGTTGTTCGCAGCGAGGGTGCCGATCTCGGGGGTGGAAGCCAGGAAGTCTGTCTGAGGGAGGATATATTGGACTGGGGCTGTTGATGACGCAGAAGCGGGCACACATATTCCACGCGGTTTTGGGGAAGTCACACTCTGATCTCGAGATGGCGTTGGGCAGAGGCTGAGGGTGCGGTTCAATGTTTGGACTCTGAAAACTTGCATCCTTTCAGATTAGGTATACCGGACGAGGTTCGAGAGTTCCTTTCCCCTCTCGGGCAAGACCCTGTTCACATCGCTGAAGACATCACGGGTCAGACGACTCAAAGAAGAAATCATAGTGTTTGCGAGGTGGAGCGGAGGTATTTGAGGCCTCGTTGCTCGTTAATGGGGCATGTCGCTGCGTCTCGAGCATTCATAACATCAATCCGCAATGCAGCACATTCGATGATCAGGGTGAATCGTGACTCTGTTCTCACTGTACACTAAGGCTGAGCAGATCTGACTTGGACTCTCTCCATTGTCGTGTAGTATCCTGTTTCCCTACTTACGTATGCCATCGATCAGGTGGTATCCCACATGAAGCGTTTTCATTTAGTCTCTGTCCCATACCTCCTAAGGGGCTGCCAAACGTTCGTCGCCAACAATGATTCGCACACCCTTGGGAATCTTCCCAGAACGCCATCCCAACAGGAAAAACAAGTTCATTCTAGTGCCCGTGGCCGTCACTTCGTCATGATATCGTAAGCCTCATCGTCCCGAGAACCCCGTACAAACACACTCAGGCGGATCACTTCCTGTTCTGCTCAAAGTACGCCTGCGCCGCCTTGGTCAGGAACGGCACGGCCTCCTGCTTGATGACGGGGAACGCGTGCGTCATGAACAGCTTGCCGGCCTGCTTGCCGATCTTCTTGCCCTTCTCCTTCTTGTTGTTGTTGTTGTTGTTGTTCGCGCCGTACGGCGACGAGCCTCCCGACGGAGACCCGCTGCTGTTGCTGTGGCTGCTGGTGCGCGGCGGCGGCGGGCCCGACGGGTATCGGTCGTCCTCGTGCCGCCTGTCGCGGCCGTCATAGCCCCCTCCTCCTGGCCCCCCGCCGCCGCCGCCATACGCCCCGTGGCTCGCCGACGTGGCGCGGCGGCGCGGCGGGGCGTAGGGGTCCTCGTAGGGGTCCTCGTACCGCGAGGCGCGCGGCTGCGGCGGCATGCTTTGCCGGTGGCGGGCCCGCCCCGCGCGGTCGTAGGGGTCGGCGTATGGGTCCTGCGGCGCCGCGCGGTGCTTCCCTCGCGACCGGGGCGGGTACTCTTCGTCCTCGTACGCGGGCGCGGGCGCGGGCGCGGGCGCCGGCTCGGCGTGTTTCCGGTGTCGCTCGCGCCGGGGCGGCTCCGGCTCGGCGGCGGCGGCGGCGGCGGCGTATTCGTCGTAGCCCGCATAGTAGGGCTTCTCGCGGCCCGCGCGCGAGGAGGGCTTGCTGGCCTTCTCCTCGACGCCCCTGGGCCCTCCTGACATGGGCGAGGCCTTGTATGGCTTGTAGTCGCCCATCGGTGGCGGAGGCATCCCGGTGGGGCTGCTGCTGTACTCGTGCGCGCCTTTGCTCCGAGGATTGGATTTTCCGTAGGCCGCGTAAGGGTCTTCGTCGTAGTGTTGATGTGGTGCTTTGCTCTTCTTGGCGGGTGACGAGCGGCGCGGGACCGCCCCGTAGTCGTCTTCCGGCCAGCTCGACTTCGGCGGCGCCTGTGGCGACGCGTGGCGCGGCGCGTCCTCCCTCACTGCGCGCTTCGGGCTGTAGCTCTTGGCCCTCCTCACGTTCTGGGCCTCGTCCGCCTCGTAGGTGTCCCGCTTGTGGCGAAAGTCCTTGTTCCGATCGCTCGACTTGGCCTCGGCGTCATGCCGTGAGCCTCCCCCTCCTCCTCCTCCTCCTCCTCCTCCCCCGGCGGCATACGGATCCCAGGAGCTGCCCCTCCCGTAGGGCTTGCCGTACCCGTCGTCCGATGCGACCACGTTGGCGTGGCGGGCGTGTCGTGCATCGTCCAGATTCACGGGGACAGACTTGCGGCGGTGACGGCCGTGGGAAGACGATGGTGCGGCCGGCGGAGCATCGTCGTAGGGTTGATCGTACACGCCGCCGTAGTAACGGCGCGAAGAGCGCGGGGGTATGTCCCTGCTCCGTCGGCTGGCTCCGGTGTCGTACGAGTACATGATAGTGCGTGCGATGGGTTCGTACCAGAGAATGTGAATGTGTGTAGTTGAGTTCTCTGGTTAGAATATAGATGGACTAGTGGTATCTTTTGGGTGTATTGCTTTGTTCTCTCTCCCCTTACAACCGCAGATGGACAACAAAAAAATCGAGTGTTGTAGTCCTCAGGATCAAGAAAGAATTGTCTTCGGAGAGAAAAAAACAAAACGAATAAAGGGGGGTGGGATCAGAGTAGAAAAGGGTGGGCAGAGGCGCAGCTAGAAGAGGTATGGGCGCCGGGGCAAGGATGCAAGCAATACCCGTGCGGTACTCCTCGTGGTGAGGTGACGTTTTTAGGCCCGCAAGGATGCAGGGCTCAGCACCGTGAAACGGCCCCCAGCAAGTACGCCAAGTCCCCACGTCCCAGCCTCTTGGGATCAAGTCCGCAGACCGGTGACTTGTGGCCGGCACGCTCGATCTACGCTTGTGGCGCGCGGCACCGCGGCCTCCAGCCTGTTGGCCCCGGTGCCCCCCAGGTCGTGGACAAAGTTTGGGCCCCCTCTATGGGCTCTTTTTGCCTTGTTTCTTGCTTGCTGGCAGGCCGGTTGTAGTAAAGAATAGCTGTAGGATCCGGACTAGCCCCAATGCCCGGCCGGATCTCACGGGAAGTGACCACCTGTTGTGAGCTGCGTTGTCCCACAAGGCTGTGTGCCTCGTGTATGGTGGTAGTACTTCGTCTATAGCACCCCGCCGGGGTTGGTGGTGGTTACAATCCGAAGGGGCCGTCTCCGTCTCTGCAGCCCAAAGCTCTCACGACAGCAACTTACGGCAAGGGTCCTGCGACCTTGCTTCTTCCGGCTATTCATAGCGGGGTGGGGTGGGCGAGTGGGCGAGTGGGCGAGTGGGCGAGTGGGAAGGATATGTGAGCTGGTGCAGCTGCCAGAAGCTCGGCGCTCCAGAAGAGCCTGAAGGGCTAGAAGAACTAGAGGGGGAGCTAGGCTGGCACTAGGAGGGTGAGGTGCAGGGCGGGAAAGGCGCGATCTGGAGAAATCCGGAGCCTGGAAGTGTAGTGCAGGCGACGAGAGATCAGCACGCCGATGGACTAGCCTGAGCAGGGCATGAACCTTGAGAAGAAAGAGGCCAACGACAACGACAACATGGAGGGGCAAAACGGATCCGTACAGTGCTTCCCATCGCCAAGCCCGGCGGTACTATGATATGTTCTGGATCGCTCCGAGAACCATCTGACGGCGCGCTGTGAGAGGCCAGGGACAGACCACGGCTGAGCACTCCTCAAGGCGCACAAGATCCTGACAATGAGGACGTGACACTTGTCCAGCTGCAGACGTCATCTCGTGGCCTGTCGCACTGGGCGTTCAGAAATTATTATGTATGTACTGCCGGGACCACACATCATGCTGCGACAGTGCTGGGGGAGTTGTTTGGTTGTGTCCCTCCCCGGGGGGGGAGGGGAGGGGAGTCAGTCGGGAACCGGCTGACGGGCACAGAAACAAGCCCCGGGGGGTGTGGGGGGGGGGGAGTGACGGCGGGCAGATGACGTCGAGACGCAGGTGGATCTGGCGGTCTGGCAGCTGGTCCTGCGACGGGAACAAATGCGGACGCTGGCCTGACTGGTCGGACGTCGGGTGACATTGCGCTGGTAGGTTTTCCTCAAACCCTCGCCCTGTCGCTAACTTAGTTTCACCGCGTCTGGCGCGCCTCCTTCCTGACTGGTTAGTTAGTAGGGGCCGTGTTCTCCCCGTCCCGCCCCCCCCCCCCAACTAACCTGACTCTGCTGTGGCACTGTGGCATGTCATGTGATCATTGTCCATGCAGGCACCCAGAGGCAGAGGGATGTCTCTTCTCCCTCTCTCCTTTTAATATCAGTAATACCGGCTGGACATATACGTAGTCGTCTGATGTTCGCGGCCTGGACCGCCAAGATGGCGGGCACAAGCATGCCTCGGTACCTTGGGTGCTACCTTGACGCGGAGCACAGGCGACCTGCTCTGGCCATGTGCGGGCTATGGCTAATAAGTATGTACCGACCCTATGCACGCCATGACCATGCCAATAAGGCGATGCTGCAAGACAGCAACCTGTTTACCCCAGATGGATGAAATGATGACTTCATTTACCATAAACGTTGTCTGGCACAACAGTCATACTCACGTGGGAAACCTACTCGTCAGCGACTCAATATCACCTCCCATCCAATTTCCCCCCCTCCCCCTCTTGCCGTCATAGAATGTTCATGTAGAAGGAGATTCGCTCACGTCGACTAATTGAATGTCGAGGGGGCACTCAGTGCGAAACCAAAAAAGCTTGGTGCCAGAACCCTGCTCCGGGCCGGGGAATTCCTCCCGGGCTTGGGTCCATCATGCAAACAAGACAAGGCCATTCCAAGGTTGTATGGACGATAATTTCCCGGGGTTATACGGCGACAAGGCTGCTTCCAAGTATGTTGTTTTTCTTCCGGAGCCGTGCAAAGTCAAACAGAGGGCGGCTGGGCGTCGGACCGCCCCAGATGAGTCAGATGACCAGAACCCCGAGTTTCACAGCTGGACCGGCTGCCTCACCAGGAGTCGGCATTGGAACAGATTCGAGGACGACGAATGACTGCATATGTACATATCTTTGTTGAAGCCGTAGGCGCTAGTCAGACCTGTGGGGGGGAAATTCCAGGCGGTCTGCCAACGCCGTGTCATCGGCGCTTTGCGTCCCTGCGCATATTGAGGCGTAGTATAACTAACTACCTAGGTACGTCCCCGGCGGGCCAGGCACTCGCGGCGCAATTACTGTTCCCATCCTGTCATTGGCCAGCTGGGCAGTGTGCACAACTGGTCTGTTGCGTGTGAAGTCGTGGCCTTGCACGACGAAGGACACGACCAGATAAATGGGCGCAGCACTGCAGAGCATCGCACGTCTGCATCCGTGTCCTGCAGTGGTACACGCAAGCAACCGGGCTGGCAGACCACTAGTTCGGATGCCGCTTCTTCGCAGACGCCACGACAGCAGGTGGCGACATCATGGGAGTCGGCTACGCGACTCGCAAATGTCAGGTCCTTCCAGCCGGTCGTTGTCCACAGCCGCAGGGGGCGAGGTGAGAATTGCGATGCCTCCTCAAGTCGAAACACGGCTCAGGGGGGGAGGGGGGGGGCGGCCTTGTGACTCCCAAATCGCCTACATGTTAATTACGAATCCCCCTGCACATCAGATATGCGCCATGATGTCTCTCGAGTGACACGACGAGCATCGAAACAGTGCAAGCTGTCAGCCGAGACGGCCATCCGCCTGGGCAGCCTCGGGCGATGCGTTCCAAGGTTTGGGCTATGCTTCCGTCCCCCCTGCGCGGAATCATATGTACAAAGTAGAAGGGCTCTCGTTGGGGAGGATTGGCAGAGACGGGATCCACGCCGGGAACACGACATGTCTGCTTCATTTGGAAGTCGTTAAAAAAAAAAAAAAATGGCCCGGTAGTGGTCCTGGCCGACATACCAGGATCTACAGGTCTTTGCCTCCCAGGCGTCTTTATGATGATCTCTCGTCAAAGCCTTGTGCAATGCTATTTACGCCGAGTCTTCTTGATTCACCCGGCGCCCCCGCATCCCATCTCAACCCCTTGGCTGCCCAATGCGAGATTATGTGTCGTTCCGCTCGACAGAACTGGACTACTCCGAAGACCTGACGTGAGATGAACCCCAGGCCAAGTCTTCCTCTGTCTTGCACACCACCCTGTAGCGTCTTGACCTTCGAAGCTTTGACCGTATCGTGGTTGAGCCCTTCCTACGGTCCCTGAATAACATTACTTGACGCCTGCATGGTCAGCCCAATACAGATGTCCGGTACGATCCTATACTCAAATCGGAAGTTGGAAATGTCAAATTGGGGTAGCCTCAACCCATGTTGCCAATACTTGGAGCTGCAGAGAATGCTCGCTGAAGAGGAAGCTGTTCCCAGAAGGAACGCGGAATTGCCTCGTGGGCGTGCAGCGTAACGGCCAAGGAGCAAATGCAGGCACGCATGCACTACGCCCATCTCCGAACCGAGCACTGTGCTGCGGCGCCTCCAGGTGATCATGCACATAAATGGCCACCCAGTGTAAACCTGCCCAGGTGGCACTGCCACCACTCCTCCCAGAGAAGTGAGACATATCAGACCACCACACAGCCTATCCTCTTGTCTTCTTCGCCACTTTGGTGGGGATCACCTTCTCCCAGGAGATCAATCGCAGATATCGTAAGCGAAAGAAGAAGAAAAAAGGCAGAGATCAACCATCGTTCACTCGCAGAGATACTGTAGAGGCTGGTGGAGCCCAAGGGCAACTGCTCACGTCACACTGCATTGCAGACCACGCTTTCACACCTATTGGCAGATACCAAAGGCCTCAGTGGCATCGACCCACCCCCGAGCTGCAGCAACCACCGCGATTATCGTCATCGGAGACTACCAAACAAAACACCCTCGGGGGCGGGTCACCCGGTGCTTCCAATGGCGGGAGGCCGCTGGATTGTATGCTGCCCGGCCGGGAGCCGATCTGTGTATTTATTGTTGTATACATGATTCCATGTGCCAACGCATAAGTGCAATGCGCGCATCATCGGAGACGGTGTTCTCGCAGAGATCGGCAGGCTTCAATACGGAATACATCAGGTCGAACCCGTAGTGTCCGGCGTGCTGCCTCGTCAAGTAGGAGCTGTACGGCAGCGATGCTGCTAGTCATCCGTGGGAGCGTGACACGTTGCAAGTGAGCGACTCATCGGCCCAGCAAATATTCGTTCATCCCTTCCGCCACTGCGCGCCGACTACGGCTGGAACGTGGGGGGGGGGGGGGGTGGGTATGAGGACTCCCAAGCAGACAGACTTTGCCCTGGAGGTTCGTGTCGATGCCGGTGGCAAGTCTCTCGGGTGAGGGCGTGTGATGTGTCCTGATTTGAACGCCATCGTTGATCAACGGCGGCGTGGAGGTCAGAGGAAGCTGGTCAAGCTGTTGCGGCCCAACCTAGTAGACCTCGCGTGACCCTTGATGAGCGGCTTTCGTGTGACGCTGTCCAGAAACCGATTAGCCCTTTTGTCGAGGCCTTGGGATGATCAAATACCTGGGTACTTAGATACCTTCCCCGACGACCACGGAACTACATGTCAGAATAGTTTGTAATCATGTGGGTAGCGCACGAATCTGGCGCTGCTTCGCTTGATCATTGTTCTTGACATAGGAGCTTGTTAGACTACGGAGAGTGGTTAGAGAGCTACAAAATGCATCGTTCTCAGCTGGGTCTGGGGGGAATATAAGGAGCCCGGAGACAGCCAAATACTGGTAATTTGGGAATGAGTTCGCTACTGCTCATAGAGAGGGTGACATGGAATCACTGGCGCTCTGAGTTCGATGAGGACCTACCCTGATCAAAGACGCCCGCGGGCTGTTATGGTCTACCAAGCAGGATTATACTTCACTTATGCATAGCATTTCACACCATAAATCGCACTTAGGAAACTGAGAAGACTGCCAGTTCCTAGAGTATGGGTACATATATCGTTCATAGCATATCACGCGTGTCTCACGCAGAGTGTTCTTACCAGGAATCAGGGTATTCATAGACGAACTGAGCTGAAAGTCAAAAAGTTGGAACGTTATTCATGTGGGCTCATAATATCATGGACGGTTCGGTTCGTAAGAGCCAACTTGCCAATTCCATAGCGGTTTCCAGTGATGCCATCATCTAAAATTCCTTACCTAGGTAGCCAAAACATGGCACGCGAACACAACAAGCTAGATGCAGTTGATGGCGGGCCAAACATGATATTCGAGAAAGAATGGACCGAGAAGATCCATGACATTCCTTTCAATCTACCTCCATTACGCGCCTTTTCCTTATCTCGCGTCAAAGATAGGTAGGCTGCGGCATGGACAGGAATCCAGTGATCTCGTATGTATATATTTGAGTTCCAAAGATTGAGCATGTCTACGTCTTTTATATCAGCTGCGCAAGGTCCTTCACCAGACCGCCAGTCCTCCGGAGGTCGAACCAGTATATGTATCATGTAATAGTTCAAGAGTTGGTACGTCTTCAGAACCAAGGCCACGACGTCCATTTCGTCCCAACTTGGCCATTTACGAATGACATGGAGATCTCGGCTCTACAGAACCTTCCTTATCAGCTCTAGAGGTACAATACAATTTCAGAGTCGCCTTTCAATGTTCTCTAGGTCACCAGGGCGATGGCTGGTTGCGACTACTCAAGTCTGAGACAGCAATCTTGAATTGATCAATCCCTAGGTACCTAGGTATCATCCAGATTTAGCTTGTCGAGTGTCTTCTTTACTGAAGTTTGTTGAATATGACACCATTCTCCTAAGCAACCAGCCCTCTTGTTCTTTAACTATGGCTTTACATGAAATTCCCAAAGCTTAAGAATATGGCTCCACCATCATGATGCATTTTGACGTTGATCTCGCACACAACGCCTCTAACAAAACTGCTTACCTAGGGTAATCTTTGGCCAATCGGCCATGGCCTCGGCACCATGGGGAAAGACAAGTAAGATCTGTTAGACTTCGAGCATGCATAGCAAAGCTTATTACAGCTTGCACTCGGGAATTTTCCGATTGAGTATTATATAGCAACCAACAATGGTTGCACAGGTGTAGGTTGATAGCTATAGCAATAGCCCGGTCCGCCTCGGACCGGAGGCATACGGCCACCAGAAGGAACCAGCTGGCCAAATGGCTAGTCGGGCCGATTCGGCCCGACGGCAATTGAAAGAGACCATATACGTGTACGCCTAATCCCTTTGGCGTACGACGATAGTTTCCCTTCCGTTCCTTCTGCTAAACATCATTAACAATAATAGTAAATATACTCATTTTTACCCCTTTATTTAAACCTCTTTATATATAAAGATTAACTTACTAATACTAATCAATAGTTAAATAATTAACTATAGATAATAAGGTAAAAGAAATAAATCTTGCCTTAAAAACCGCTGCAATATTTTTTAAAAGAGGTATACTACTTATAATAATAAGCTTTATACTTTTAGCAAAAAAATAATAAATAGCTTATAAAGAAATTTTAATAAAGTTATTACTAGCAAAAGGCTATTTTCTTTAATTATTAAAAATAGCTAAGAAACTTTAGCAAAAGTTATTATTAGCAACTCTTTTAGTGCATTTGCAATATAAAACAATATATAAACAACTTTAAAACCTTTTTATAAACGCTAATAGTTTGTTTAGTGTTATATTATATTTTTAAAAAAATAATTAATTTTATATAAAAACACCAAAACCTTTTATAAAGTTATAATAGCAAGCAACCAACCAGCAAACCTCTTTATTAAATGCTTTTGCCCTTATAAAAATCTTATAATCTTTCTTATCTTTACTACGCAACAAAAACACTAATAACACATATATAAACAAATATGTTAGCAACTTTAAAATACTTTATACTACATTTTAATTCTTTTTTTATTTATTTTTACTTTATTTTTAAGCGTATATATATATATATAATAACCTAATTTCCCTTTTACTTTTTACCCTTTGCGTTTTATTACTACGCTATATTTATCCTAGGAATCCTTATCCCTTAAATTAAGCAACCTAAATTAAACTAGTATAGCTAATCCTAATAGTTTAAACAACCCTTTAGTCAAAAAAATAAAAACCTTAATATTTAACTAGGTTTACAATGCCTAGCAGCTTATTTTAATATTAAACAACCTTTTAACAAAAACCAAAATCTCTTAAGCAATATAACCCTTATTTAACGCCTGCCTCTAGTATAAAAAGGTATAGTTAAGCGCTAGTTAAATATATTTAAATATAGCAATTGCCAAAGTAATTGCTACTTACCTTAAATAATATAATAATAACCTTTTCTATTATTTTTATAAAGGTTTTAGTAGGTAAATTACTAATATATTTAACGTTATCTCCTTTAACCTATACTATAACCTTAAGCAAATCCTTCGTTAAAATAAAATCTATACTAGGCAAAATAACGCTTTTATTAAATTATATTTAATAGCCTTTATTACTTATAAAAAACCTTTTAAGTAAGATTTAGTTAAGCTTTAAAATATAAAACTTAACCTAAGGTTATATATTTATAAACAGCAGCAAAGCATTTTACTATTAAAACCTTTTTAACCTTTATAATAAAAAAAAGCGCCTTAGTAAAAGCCTTAGATTTATTAAAAGAAACCTTAGCAAAAATAACCAAACAGCATATAATAAATTATTAAAAAACCCTTAATATACTCCCAAATTAAAAAAACCCTAAAGAGTAGCTTGCAACAAAGCCCCTTGCTATTATTACCTTTGTTATAACTGCAACAAAACCCCTCGCAATCGCCGTCTCTACTATATATATAATAAACTATATAATACCTGCAACTAAACCCCTTAAAGGTGCCTTTTTAGTTACACTTATAATAAAACCCTTTAAGATTGCTTCTAAAACAAAGCCTTTCTACGTTAGTTTTAATAGATTATATAATAAAACTGTAATTATCGCCCCTTAACCGTCTATGTATATTATATAATACCCCATTTCCAATACTAAAACCACTTATATACTATCACAATCCCTAGCAATACAATCTATACAAAACTCTTTTTTTACTTAAGTACCTAAACAACTATATTAATATTTAAACTTTAACCAGCTTTATAAAAATATATAACCTAAATTAAAAATATATAAGCAAGCTATATAATTTATTAAATAATAAGCTTAAAACTTTTTTTAATTTTTGCTAACACGCCTAAATTAAGCCTAGCTAGTTTTACGCTGTTTTTTTAAAAATTTTAACCAGCCGCGCTTAACAATTCTATAAAAGCTACGTTACCTGTTTTAATACATTTGCAAAAGCTTATACTAAAATTAAACAGCATTTTAACACAAAAGTTAACTACCTTTACTATTATATAAACTAAACCTTAATAACCTTTAATAAAATTAAGCAGCAAAAAAAAAAAAAAAACCTTTACAAAGTTTTTAAGATTTTGCTTAACAAGCTATAATTATGCTAATATACTTTAGGACCAAATTATGCAAGCAAACAAGCACTTAAGACTATAATAATTAAAGCTTGCTATAAAGTATATAAACTTAAATATATTTTTTTTAAGCTTACTATTACCTGCAAAAAGCTATTTTTTAACCTATGCTCTTTAATTAAGACTTACCTTGCCTACGGTCTACAATAGCAATTAACCGCTAATAAAGCAGATAACCAATATTATTTAAACTGCTGCTATAGCAATAACCATAGCAAAGGTAAAAGCTTTTGCAGCAGCCCTTATAGCGGCTTCCATCTATATAACGGCTTCTAAGGCCATAGTAGCAATTATTATAACAACTGCCCTTTCTAGCGGCATATGCCTTAGAAAAAAAAGTGTTATATATATAGCAAAGAAGGTTATTAGTTAATAAAATACTTTTAAAAAGAATGCAACTAATTATATAACTAGTTTATTGCCAATTGCTAGTTTAACAACAATAACCCTAACAGCTTTAAAATATATTTAACAAATTACAAAGATAATAAAGCAAATTAAATATAGCTAAAAGATGAGGTTAATAATAATAATAAAGATTATAAAGAGAAGATTAAAGCCTTTACTTAGCTTGTAAACCAAGGCTTTTTATATTACCTTATTAGCAATAATATTTATTTTGCTAATAGCTTTAATATAAATGCTATGTAATTTCTTATTAAAAACTGCTATATTTAGTTACAATTCTAAAGCATATTACCTAATATAAGTGCTGCAAAAGTATTTATAGCTAGAAAGGAGCAATTTTTTGCTTTATAATAAAAGAACCTTTTTATTAAGCTTAATAAGTTAATAGCAAGATAAGCTTTAATTAAATTTGGCAAGGGATTAGTAGCAAACTTAATTGGAACTATTGCCGTTAACACTTTAATTAGGCATATTAACTTTTATATACTAAATACTTTAATACTCTTTTTACTTTGCCTTGCAAATATAAACTACATATGCATTTAATTTAATAACTTAATAAACCAATTTATTTATAACAACAAAACTATTCCTATTATATATAAATAAGGCCACTTATGGTTTTTTTTAAGTAAGGAGGAATAAGCAGGCGTTTTTCTTATGAAAATAAAGCTATAATGCCTTTATCGTTGCTTTGGCTACCCAGCAATATATTAACTTTACTAGCTGCTTAAAAAGGCTGGTTATAATAACGTTAATAAAAATATACTATAATTAATTAAAAAGTTTTATTACTATTGCTAATTATATAGCAATGCTCTTTAACGCTTTAAGTTTACCTTGAAAGATAACTATAAGTTTAATTATAAAATCTTCGCAAACGTTATATATCTTAAAAGTCGCTCTATTTTTTACATTTTAAACTCTTTAATAGCTTTCTATAGCAGCCGTTTCCTTTTATCTCTATTAGCTAAAAATACTTAGAAAGCTCTATGCTTACTATAGATTAATACTTATTAAAGACCTTTTAATATAATTATATACAACGCTAACACTAATTTTGCCTTTATAAAGTTTAAATTAAAAGCTAAGCTAATAGAAATTATATATAAACAAATCTTTGTTAAAGCCTATTAATCAATTAGCAAGCTAAAATAATATTATGCTTCACTCTAATAAGCCTTTAATATCTTATATAATAAGCTTTATAATATAATATTTAATAAAGTAATTTTGCAAATAGCTCTTAAAGCTGTTAATAATATTATTAAACCCTATAAGCTTATTCTTACCCTTTTTGTTTTTAGCGCATACCCTTATATAACAACTAATTTAGCCTTATTGCCATTAACTATTAAAAGAGCTAAAGCAGTATAAAAGGCTATAAAAACATTACACAAAATAGCAGCTAAGCGCTAAGTAAAAAGCGCCCTTAATACTTAAAATAAACTATCTACTATAAATATACTTAAGCTTTTACTTTAAAGTAAGGTATAGGTTTAGTAAGAAAAGAATGGCTAGCAAAAGCTTTATAAGATTATAGCCATTAACAATTATAATGTTACCCTTAAGATGCCTAACAAGCCTGCTACCTTTAAATTAACCATCCTTTAACCTTACTATTACAACCCTAATATCTTTATTCCTCTTTTTCCCCTAGCAACTATTTATTATAACTTTAATACCAACGCTTCTCTTTTTCCCCTAGCAATTAATAATAAAAATTATTAGCCCTTTAATAATGCCGCTAATATTATTAGTATTATTAGCAATATAATTATAATTGCTACAAAGCTTAAACAAAGGAAATAACTTTTTAGCTTAAAGAATAAGCCGGCTAGCGCTTTTCTAACAAGGAAAAAAAAGAATAATTATAACTTTGCCGTTAAGTTAAAAAACAACGGCATTATAATAACCCTAGGCAAGCTATTTAAAGCATTTAACGCCTAAAAGGTAAATAACCTTATTAGCTATAGTATCTTTAGCTTTAAATACTATAGTAAAGCTAGATATAATAGCTATTATATCTTTAAAGCCTATATAGTATAGAAAATTAAAGGTAAAATTACTAAGCCTTATAAAAAGTCACGCTTAGTTATATAAGGCTATAACAATAAAAAAAAAGCATCTATTTTAACGCAATCTCTTATAATTTAATATACTAGCCAGCAGTTAATTTTAGCCTTTGCGCCATTACTATTGCAAGGCAGCATAATGCTATTATTATGCAATATTACCTAAGCATACCTATAGTCATAAACCAAACTTATATATACTATACTAACTATTATTCCAGCTATTCTATAGACTAAATACCCCTAAAACACTATTATTAAGGTAATTAAGCTACTTTACAACATTGCCAAAGCAAGCATTTACTAGTTTACTATATACTAAGGCTACTATTAAAAAAAGCTTAATATATTAACCTTAACCTATAACCTATGCCTTTTAATTACTAACAAACCTTTAGAAACTTTTAGCCTTATTAATATATAAACTAATAATACTTTTATCTTAGCTATATTAGCTTTTTTAGCACTAAAAGACTAAAAGTTACAAAAGGCCTAATTTAAAGCTAAGCCTAAGACCTTCCTTTCCCCTAATACTACTTTAAATTTCAACGACGCTATATTAATAATAAACAAAGCTAAGCTAAACCTAAAGTAAAAGAGTTAAGGCACTAAAATCATTTTTATTAATCCTAAGTCAGCTAACTAAGCTTAATAATATATAAAGCAACGCGCCTATAGTGCCTATATTGCCTTAATTTGCCAACCAAAAGCCTTTTTTAACTTATTTATTACTGTTTAGATTTAAAACCTTAATAAAAACAATTATATAAAGCTTAATAATCGCTTATAGTAGCAACTTAATAACTTATTAAAAAGGCTATAATATATCCCTTTTAATCTAACAATGGTTAAGCTTTTTACATTTGCTAATAGCTCTTTAGCTAATAATAAAGATTTAAGCTTTTAAATTAGATTTATTTTAGCAATTAAAAATAAGATTAATATTAATAGTCAATTTACGTTAACAAGAAACCTTATGCACTAAAGTTTTACTAAGTATAAAAGGGTTACTTAAAGCTTTTTAGCGTTAGAGATTTATAAAACCATTAACGCTTTTAATATTAATTTCTTAATAAAAACAACGCTCTGCCTAATAACCAATAGACTCAGCCTTTTTATAATGCCCTTAGTTATTTATACAAACTCGTATTCTTTATATAAGTGCCTAGCCAAATTAAGTACAATTAAGAAAAAAAGGCTGATAATTAATATAATAGCTTTATATTAATTATATAAACAGCGCAAAATCACAAAGGTATAATAGGTTAATAGCAATGATAATCTCACTAACGCTATAACAAAGGCTATACTAAATAAAGCGCTAAAACGCCTAATTAACAATAACAAGTTAATAATACAAATAAAGGGTTTTATTTAAAGGCTTACAAACTAAGCAATAAGTATATTTCCTTTATACAATATAACTATTACTTATTTCTTTTTTATTTAGGCAACTAGTTACCTATAGCTTAAGTTTTAAACTAATTTTTTAAAGCATACAACAAGGGGTTACAAGCTAATATAAAAGACTCCTAATATAGGTTAATAGCTATAGCAATAGCTTAGTCTGCCTTAGACCAGAGGTATACAACTACTAAAAGGAATTAGCTGGCTAAATAGCTAGTTGGGCTGATTTAGCCCAACGGCAATTAAAAGGGACCGTACGTGTATACGCCTAATCCCTTTGGCGTACGACGATAGTTTCCCTTCCGTTGCTTCTGTTAGACATCATCAACAACAACAGCAAATACACTCGTTTTCACCCCCCCATTTAGACCTCTTCGTATACGGAGATTGACTTACCAACAACAGGCTCAAGTGCCAGTATACGCTGCGCAACGCTGATTTGTGTGGATAGCGTCCTTGACCATGCACTGTGAGGCTTCTACCCGTCTCTGAAGCACACACACCTAGATCGACCCCCCCCCCTCCCCAAAAGGCCACAAAGCATGGGGCAACAACCGTCGTCCCCCAACAGAGGGGCGAAGATCCAAGTCATCGGGGCGGGCCTCGTTCTGACAGCAAACACGACGTTGGGCAAGGCTCCCGAAATATTGTTGGATGGCCCTGTGTACCTAGATATCATGGAGCAGCTCAGGTGTGCAAAGGACCGCCTGAACAAATTCCAGTGAGTGAGCATCCTGAACAATGTTTTCGTTTTGTTTCTGATAAACATCATGCTGCCCCCGCCTGCTCTACGTTAGCACCTGACGAGAAAAAGAGAGTATTGCTTACAAGGTACCAGTGCATATGCTCAGTCCCGATGGCATATCTCATAAGTTTTGACGATAGAGCTAATGACTACGGACGGGGCGAGGGAGTGGGCGTACTTCTTGTCAAGAGGCTTTCAGATGCCATCCGAGACGGAGGTGTGATTTGAGCTGCCGTCAGGGGCTCTGCAATTAATGTTGACGGGAAGACGCCGAGTGTCACCAGTAGGTAGCATGGTATCCATCCACGGATTGCGATGTTTTCGTGAAGAACCTGGGGTAGTGCTGACCAAGTTTTTCACGCTTGCAGTGCCCAGTGGTGAGGCTCAAGCGGAAGTCATCCGCATTGCTTATGAGCAGGCTGGTCTTCCTCTGGGCAACACGCGTTATGTTGAGATGCATGGCACCGGCACACCGATAGGGGTGAGAGACGCAGCCCTCCCGGTATCGGGCTAATCTGGCAAAATCTCTTGGATGGTCGCACTGACGCCAACTTTGTCTTCCCAGGAACCCTATAGAGCTGTCGGCCATTGCATCGATATTCGGGAGAGATCCCAGAGAAATGCCGGTCATGTCGGCAGTATCAAGCCGAGTGTGGGCCATACTGAAGGCTGTGCAGGTCTGGCGGGTGTCTTTAGGGCTGCTCATTCGACTGTCGTCTCTGGTCAATGCTGGCTCTGCACTAGAGCTCTGGAAGGAAAGACTCTTTGTCTTTAGTGCCCGAGACCAACAAGCTCTGAAGCAAATGGCCAGCTCCTATCATCAATACTGCCCCTCCAATGCAGCTTTCGAGCGCGCCGTCGATCTTCCATATACAGTCTCAACGCGAAGGACCCAATTTGATCATCGTTCTTTCGCCGTCGCAGGCTCGATGGTTGAGAATGAGCTTCAATCCAACGCACCTAAGCCGTTCGTCGTGCCGAGAAACTCAATGGGCTCGTTTTCATATTCACTGGACAGTGCGGGCGCCGCGCGCCCTATGCGCCCAGTGGCCAGGCACAGGCAAGGAGCTCCTTGTTTATCCCGGCTTTTTGAGCAGTATGGCGAGGGCCGCGACATATCTTCGGAAGCTGGGATGTCCCTTCGGCTTGCTCACCGCAGTGGAAGCATGCAGTGGCATTGACTCCCCCCCAGTATACCCTGCCTATGTGTACAACGGTGCAAGTAGTCCTCGTAGACCTACTACAAGACCGGCCCATTCGCCCTAGATCTGTCGTCGGGCATTTTAGCGGCGGGATTTCTGCTGCCTACGCCGCTGCTCTGATCACTTATCAAGACGCTATTACTGTGGCTTAATTCTGGGGGATCTATTCGCTCAAGGTGACAAAGAATCCAGCCCGACGGGGTGCTATGCTGGCAGCTGGTATCTCGCAGGCTGAGGCCCAGGAAGCGCTGTCGGCGGAACGGGTCCAAGGTCTGGGCCAGGCCGTGGCTGCCTGTATCGACAGTCCTGGAGTGCGACGATCTCTGGGGACCTGACCCTGATAAACATCTTGGAGAAAATGATATCCGACGATGGCAAGTTCGCTCGCGAACCGCAGGTCTCCACAGCCTACCACTCTCCACAAATGCGCGACGTAGCCGATGAGTGTCAAGCCGCTATGAACGGCACTGACATGTCCAATCCATCGAATGGCTTAGGCGGGGCGTCAGAAGTCATGATGTTTTCCTCGGTGACGGGTCGGCTGCTGCAGCCCTCAGGGATGAACGCCGAATATTCCCAGATTCAGAATATGTGCCAGCCTGTGCTGTTTTCTCAAGCTGTCACGGAGCTCCTGACGCACTCTCCTCGAAAGGGACGTAAGGCTATGCCATTCAAAGGGAACGCGCTTGTCGAGGTTGGGCCGGTGAGTACACCCTGAAACCGGGGGGCGAACTCAACGATCGGTGATAACAACACGTGTGATAGCACTCGGCCCTGAAAGCATCACTAACCCAGACCTTGGGATCATGCAATCCGTGGACCCGAAGCTGCCCATTGAGAAACCGTACACATCTGTCTGGGGATGCAGTTACTACCGCCCTCAAAGCGGCCGGTACGCTCTGGGCACTGGGAAACCCAATCTCGTTCTCAAAGTTCAACCTCGAAGATGAAGGGAATGTCGAAGGCCACACCATTGCAGACCTGCCTGCGTATCCCTGGACGCACGACCGGCGCCACTGGTGTGAACCGCGGTCCATGGCTTCGGAGAGGCGCAGAGCTCAACCACGCACCGATATGCTCGGCTTCCCCGTCGAAAGTGTCAAGAACACCTCCGAGCCGCAATGGAAGAACTATTTGAGCGTACGCGGGAATCCTTGGATTGAAGATCACACGATCACCGGAACGACCTTGTATCCTGGGGCTGGCATGCTTATATGTCGCACCAATATTCTTTGGTTACAAAATGGTCTGGCTTGCAACCGCTCCGACTCCTGACTTTCCGTGTCCTAGTTGATTCTTTTAAAACCGTTGAGGTTCGAAATCATGTGTTCCGACAGCTCAAGAGCGACCTCTCTGTCTTTGTGGTATTGAGTCCCAGTCCCCTGGTGCAAGTCGCTCAGATGGTGGCCGAGAGGAGTCCCTTAGTACCAAAGAAGGCCCGTACGGGCCAAGCCACAATGGAGGATTGATCATATATTGTCAGAGATCCTTGCAGAATTTGGAATTTGATACTTACTTAAGACTGGGCAATGCATCCCTGACAAATTTGAAGACGAGAAACCTGTTGTATATTTCTTGTTTGATCACGCTACATATGACGGTTCCCTGAACCAGTACCGTCTTGTGCTATGTTAATTAACTCGTATGCTCTGCCAACATAGCTATCCATGTTCAGACGAGGCCCGTCGACCCGCACTGGCAGTCTCTAGATATTGGAGCTACGCCTTCGCGTCACTCCTTTACAGCATTGCTGCGGGCGATCTGTGACACGACAGAATTCTTTTCCTCCACCAGCATCTGCGTATGAATCGTTTGGGCCCTATGTACCTAGATAGCTACAGCTGAGGGATTGGGACTCCCGGTTCACTGTGTGGATTGACAGCATAATCTTGGAAGAGGAGGCGTCCATCTGTCCTTTGTAGTAGCATGAATTCTGTAAACTCGGTTTTGTGAGCCCCTCCCCCTTCTCTCTCTAAGCTTTCCGCTAGGGGGTTTCCCTTTTCTCATAATAATAAAGTCCCACCGTCAGTGCCATCCCTTACAAGCGTAGTCCATGAGGTGAGCCCCTTAATCGCTCCGGGTCTAGATTAAATGAAAAAGCCCCCAACCACTGGCAGCGTTTCTTCATGCCCAACCTCAGCATCGGGAGCTGATCGAATCATAATTGCGGTATTGGCCCAGTGCTCAGACCCCAAGGCGTAGCTGCGACGAGGGGTTGTGTTCCTCTTGATAGGATGGGTAAGGACGGCGCCGCTGGCCAGAATTGCCAGGAAAAGAGTCGGGAAAGTCTGCAAACCCTTGTCAGAAAGGAACAAGACCATGTGAAAAAAGCCTTCATGGATTTCTAGATAAGGGTACTTACCTTCATCGCGATCGCGATTTCCAATGGCTATCTGGACACAAAAGGTCGTCTTCCTCCGTTGTATCAGAGCATTGAGTGGGTTTGACACCTGGCAGATTGCAAAGCGGTGTCACCAATACCAGGGATGAACATCCGTTCTGTCTAGGAAGTCAGAGACAGACTTGAGGATATATAGCCACGAAAAAAAATATGACAAGCCTAACTACATTAACAGCTCTTTGTAAGCGAGCTCAACGCTGAAAGTCGACAACAAATCGACAATTACTAATGACTTCGGTATTCGACGCTCGATTCAGAACGACGATAATATCGGAAACCAAGAGAGTTGCAGATGAAGGCAGCTACCAACGTGGCCTTCCGTGCGCTGTCGCCATGGAAGGGAACGTAACTAACGAAGATCCCTAGTGTCGAGGATCTCATTGGCCGGCCGGACTTTGCTATACCATTTTATCCCTTCAAGATACGGGTGATAGGCTTTCTCAGCCAGAGGGCGCCGAGGCGTTCTCTACACAGACTTTCATTCAAGTGCGATTCTCACCGATTTACTCCTGCGCTCAACTTGCTCACTATTTTGGTGGAGCCACAAGCTTCGCGTCGATGAGGCGGCACGGGCCGATCGTCTTGTTCTGGAGACAGAGACCCTCTGCGATTGGAGGTGCTAAGAAACACACAGACAGGAGAATAGTATAAGGTTTGATGAGCAGATGACGTCGAACACACCATTGATCTGCCGAGAGCAGGAAACCATGAGCCTCTCTGGTCTAACAATACCGTGGGGTCGGCCCGATGCACAGCTGGCCTCGGACATAGGGATTATCTTCCGAGTGTTGATGTCGGACTTGGTCTTCACTGGGGTGGAGGTCGGCTCAGGGGTTGGCAAGCGCTGCAGGCCAAGGCAACTCCCATACCATCTTGAACGCGTGGTGGGCGAACTCTATCGCATCCCTCCAACAGCTGAGAGACTCCCGATTCACCGTCTTATCTCGCACGTATCTCGGCCAAGATGAAAGCCGATAAGGGTGCGATGATACATATATTCCAAGGCTGCTGTCTCTTTCAGATGGGCGTCCTTGCCCATCCCTGGAATTGCCTTTCTCTTTCGCACGCTTTCGGTTCTCATGTTCGTCGTCTCGGAACCCGATCACGGGCCTAGTCGATCCAATCTTCTCCATGCAGATCCTCGACATCGCCTCAAGCTGCATTGGAACGACATTGGAGGCTGCGTCACGACCTTCAAAGCATCAACATGCCATCCTTGTTATCAGCGGCAGTCCGCCGTGGACCGAACGTCGAAGGTCAGCTGTGTCCTGACATGTTGGCCCACGGCGCAAACGTCCTGATCGCGACAGGGTTTCCGTCGGCGGGATCTGCAGACTCATCAAGACTTCGACGTGTTGGTAAGACAAAAATCGTGACAAAGCACCTGGGCAAGGGGCAGTCTCGTGTTTTCTCCCCACACGGATTGCAAAATGTCGGTCTGGCTGGGAGGCGGAATTACTGTATCGCGTGAGCATTTGCAACTGTCTGCTATTTCCTTTCGAGGGACGTGCGAGGCTCGGGGGTTTCAACCCAGTCTGTCTTGGAGATTTTGTTTTCTTCCCATGGTTGAAGGTGGGAAACAAGAGGGCCGTTCATGCCGGAGACTCGCATATTCTCGTGCAGCCAAGCCCAGGAACACGGACGAACCGAGCCCTCGTCTCTTTTCCCTGAACCGGTCTTAGTTGAGACTTGGGGTAATCACGTGGGCGGGACCCCTATTTTGGGGTAAAGGGCCATCCACCCATCACCCATCGAGCACAGCCCTGGAGTCAGTGGCAGTTCACGTTCGCCCCCACCATTCAGCTCAGGACCGTCTCAGGGGCCGACGGGGGAGGGTTCTCCAGCATGACACGTATCAGAAACGGGCCTCGGACCACTCGGGCGGCTTGCCGCCGATCCACTTTGGGTTTAGCTTAAAGCTCAGCTGCCGAATGGATCTAGACTTTCCTGGCTTCCGGGGGGAAGGGGTTAGGGGGGGGGGGGCGGTGGTACCCTCTGCTTCGCTCGGGACCCTCCCTGGAGCGCTGGAGTCGTCAACTTCATCCCACCCAACACACGAGCCCACGACAAACCACCGCCCCCTCGTTGCAAAGGAGGTCACACAGCCCGTCGCAACAGCAGCAGCAGCAGCAGCAGCAGCAGCAGCAGCAGCAGCATTCACTTGATCTCACCAAACAACCGTTCGAACACCATCCTACTATAGTCAGTATCAACAGGAACCGAGAAGACATCATCACTGTCATCGTCATCCTCATCACGGTCATTACGGCGAGAGACGGAGCCGAGGGACTGCACGACGGCTTTGTAGCTTCAAACCTGACAGATATACCACTCACCACGCTGGGCCTATAACCTCGCTCGTTTTATAAAACGAAACAGTTTAACCTCCTCGGCTCGCCCCGGGAATCATCATCATCATCACTCATTGCTGTCAGCCGTCGAGCGTCTCACCTCACCTCAACCTCACACCGCCCACACACCCACACACCCACAACCCCACAGCTACAGTCCGCCCCAATCGTCGCCGCCGTCGCCGCCGCCGTCGCCACCGTCACAAAGATGTCCGCCAAGCAGTCCGTCCGCATGCAGTTCCTCTGCGAGAAGCGGCAGCTCGAGTTCCGCGAGGACGTGCCCAAGTCGCTCGTCGGGCCCGAGGCCGTCATGAACCCGGCCATGCCCAAGATGTTCGAGCTGACGCTGTCCCCCGTCGTCATGAAGCACGCCGGCGAGGCCCTCGACGCCTGCGAGGACAAGTGCTCGTCCAAGGACTGCAACAAGGACGCGACCACCATCGTCGCCACGCCCATGTCTGTGAGTTTAGGTTTCTTCTTCTTCTTCTCTCTTCTTGTCCTTCTTTTACTATGCCGCTCTCTTCACACACACACACACACACACACACACACACGTGGGTGCATCTGCAGTGCCGTAAACCCGGCCTAGCTGCATTGTGTGTGTGTCTGTGTCTGGGTGTGTGTCTGAGCCTGTACGAGGATCTGTATTATGAGTTTTGAGTAGCCGGTGCGGTAAAAGACCTCCCTCTCATCCAAATATCATCACAGTACCTCCACAAGCAGGACGACCCCTTCGTCATCATCATGACGGTGGCGTGCTGCGGCAGCGCCGAGTGCGACCGGACGCTCAAGGAGGAGGCGCGCGCCCTCATGGTCCAGATGACCCAGGAGCGCTCCCAGGCCATCGCCAGCTTCGGCGTCCCGCCCATGTCGCGCGGCGCCAAGTGCTACTGCGGCTCGGGCCACAAGTTCAAGAAGTGCTGCGGCAAGGGTGAGGAGGAGGAGGCCGCCGCGGCGGCGGCAGCGGCGGCGGAGAAGGGGGGCAAGACGGCCGGTGCCGCCGGGGCCAAGAAGGTCGCTGCTGCATGATGACGAGATGGGTTTTCCGTCTCTTGTGTCTCTCTCTCTCTGAGTCTCTCTCTCTCCACCTCTTACTCTCAGTCTCTCTCCACGCCGGGAATCGCGAGAGACTGCGGCGGAGGCTGCCGTGGCTAATGCTGCACGTGGGTGGTTTGGAGCTGGCGACTTGGGAACCAGGGACGGATGCCGATGGAAACGAGGACCGGAGCAAGCAGATGTATGGACTGTTGCTGATGCTCCAAAATCCCAAAACCAAAAACACAAATCTTGTATGTATTTTGTTCATTGCTGCGAGCAAGACCACGATCTATCTGGTCGGATTGGAGCATGATGACAAAACATTATCAATATCCCAGACATACGTCAAATGAAGCATGTTCATCCATATTTGTTTCATGAATCCCCCACCCTCCTCCCCCCGCCCCAAATATTGCTGGGTTGTGGCGCCGTCGCTCACAAGAAGCCCTTGACAGCCTCCCAGAAGTCCTCCGGGCTCTCACACATGGGCAGGTGCCCCGCGTCCGGGACCACCTTCAACTCGACGCCCTTGTCGCCGACGCTGTCCTTGAAGCCGTCCATGGCCTTGACGAGCGCACCCTTGCCGTCGCCCTCGCCGACGACTAGCAGCCCGGGCACGGTGCACCCCTTCAGCCCCCCCCGCATGTTGTAGTCCCACAGCGGCTGGCAGCCGTACCGGAAACCCTGGACGTCGTTGTCGGCCACCATCTCGGTCATCCAGCTGGCGGTGCGCACCTTGTCCGACATGGTCTTGGGGTGGAACCAGCGCTCGACAGTCATGCCCGCCAGCTTCTTGATGCCCGGGGTCCCGTCCTCGCCCGTCGACTCGGCGACGCCGATGCGGTCCTTCCACGCCTGCGTGTTGGCCTCGGAGCTGCTGACGTTGAAGTCGCACGCGACAAAGCGGTCCAGCCTGTGCGGGTACCGCAGCGCGAACCGGAGCGTCGTCGCGCCGCCCATGCTGACGCCGACCAGGGCGTGGAGCTTCTCGATCCGGAGCGCCGAGAGGACCGTCGCCAGGTCGTCGGAGAGCATCTCCAGGGTCGCGGGGACGGGCGGCTCGGGCACCGCGTGCCGGCCGCGGTGGTTGTACCGCAGGATGCGGAACTCGGGGCGGGCCTTCTTTAGGATCTCGACGAGGGGATCCCACATGTGCAGAGAGGTCAGGAGCGAGTTGCAGAACGCGATGGTCGGCGCCTTGGGATCCGGGTTGCCTTCCAGCTGGTAGGGGATGGATAGATCGTCCTTGGTGGTGACGTAGGCGTGCAGCACGGGGTTGCCGTCGTTAGGCGTCGTCCGTATCCTCGCGTCCGAGGAGACAAAGGCCTTCTCCGCCGGCAGCTTGGCCAGGGAGGCCAGGTCTCTCGGTCCCGGCCCAAACACGTAAAAGAGCGAGTAGGTCCTCCTGTGCTTATTGGAGACGACCTTCTCGAAGATCTCGGCCCTCCACTTTGTGCTCGTGGCAGCCTGGAACTCCGGCCCGTCCAATCCGTTGTCCTTGGCGTACTCGTGCAGTGCGAGGAACTTCAGGGGGGCCTCCTTGTCCAGGCTGGTGGCCGTCCGGAAGCGGCGCGTCCGCAGCCAGCCGGGCACCTTGGACAGCATGGTTGTGTGCTCCTCCTCGTACCACTTGTCCAACAGCTGCTCCGCGCCCTCGACGGCAGTAACGGTGATCTCGACGGCGACCAGCACCCGGCCCTCGGCCTCGCCGTCGGAGAGCTGCTCCGGGGGCTGGAACCCGGGCGCCTTGCGCTCGGAGACGAGGTCGTAGAAGTAGCGCCTGACGTCGACCTGGCCGATGGTCTCGCCCTCGCGGGGGCTCCGGTTCTCGCGCAGGGAGGTGTAGGTCGGGGTGTCGAGGTGGTGCATGGAGGTCACGTCGTAGGCGGCGAGGAAGTGCGGCTCGCCGCCGTCGGTGGCGGCGTAGCGGAGACCGTTGGTGAAGATGTGCGGGAGGCGCAGGCGCGTGGGGCCGTGCTCGTTGTTGTACCACTCGTGAAATTGGTCTAGAGATAGGCCCGGCTTGGGCTGCATCGTCACGTAGAGCGTGCCTGGGTTATGAGACATGGTGGGTGGTGGGTTGGTGGGGGGGGGGTTAAGAGGGATGGAGGAGGAGGCTGCTTCAGTTGGGTTCGAAGATTGTTTTGGTCAGAGGTGGGGATCGACGTCGGACCCAACTGCTCGAAGAGGGCAAAAGAAGAAGGAGAGGAGGAAGGAAAAGCATCGTGATCTTATCTCATGTTCCCCAGATAGAAGAAGCAAAAAAAAAAAGTATCCCCCTCACCCCCGTGGGGATCGTTCGCCGGGATGACGTTGGGAGATTGGGGCAGTTTCGATGGCGATGGCGGGGTTTGTTTGGGTCGGCAGAAGAATCCGGTTCAGATTTCACCCGCCAGGCCCGCTTACAGGGCACGGGCTGGGCAAAGGTTGGGGTCCCCACGCGAGTTGCAGGGGTGAGGGCAAAGTGATTTTCCCTTGCAGTCCAATGCCGATCTCTCAGCCTCATCTTCGTATCTTCAACCTCATGCCGTCTCTTCAGTTTTCTTCGACAAGCTTGCAAAGTCAACAATGTCTCCATATCAACATCTCTGTAGCGTCACCAGTGTTCGATGCCCAACTCGAAGTCTCCTTGCCACCTCTTCTCTTGCGATTCGCCATTATTGGATCCCTTATCCGACAAGCGTCAGGTCTGCTCGAGGAGATTCTGTCGGCCGAGAAGACAAGCGGATGCCCACATGCAGTTGGTTTTTGTTGTTGCAAGTCAACACACTGGATATTGTCCTGTTGCAGAAGTTCAGGATCGTCTCCAGAACAAAGAGTATGAAAGTGATTTTGATCGTTCTCTGTGTCCTCAAAACAGGGTTTGTGTGTGAGCATCTCTTTCATCCTCCTGCTTGCCAGGCTGGCACCCAAGCCCCTTTGAGCCTGCTTGACCTAGGTGATTGCATCTATCCAGATGTGTGCCCTTGCCAGCACTTGTTATTATGTCTCAAAAATGTACCTGTATCTTTGCTTTTCTTGAATCCTGCCCTTCTCTGGCATCATGCCTCCCCGCGACGACCGTGTCCGCGGCAACGCCAACTTCTTGTTCGGGGGACAGAGCCGTAAGAAGTGTGCGGCTTCGTTGTGGAAATGCAGATCGGGGCAAAACAACGAGGCATCGCCAACACACGCTCGAGATACCAACCACGCAAGGCCAAGCGAGCCCGCGTCCCGACAGAATACCAACCGACCGGGTAATAGCACCATTCCGAAGACCTCAACATCAATGAAACACCCCAGCCAGACCACATCTGCTGAGCACGCACGCGGCGATCATCAGATGGATCCACACCCCTTCAACCGCCTGTCCTCCGTCGTGAGACAGTGTCCCTGGGTTCTGGGATCCGAGTTACACCACGTTGCCCCAGGATCGAGGCCAGATCGCTATCCCTCCGTTCCTCGCAGCCTCAAGCACGACGCGGCCGTGTCCTTTGTCGTCACGGATCACACCCGGCCAGAGCAGCCTGACTTTGTCATCTCATGTCCGCTCGAGCACGTCGACTTCATCCAACAGCTACTCGCGCCCGATGGATCTGGCAGGGCCCTCACCGCCCGGGGAGCAAGCGGCCATCCTCGGGCTGGCCATCAGCTGAGGAGCATGCTACTGGACGGCACCCCCAACATTCAACTATGCCTTCACAAGAACGGCAGCGCCACCACTGGAGAAGGCACCACTGGAGAAGGCTGCGATCCCTGTGGAAGGCCAGGAAATGGCGGTGGTGGCGCTCCCTTCGTCGTGCCTGACAACCAGTTCGCAGGTCAGCCACCACCTGGTGTCGCTGACAACGGCCTGCGAGGACCTCCGCCAGGCTTTACTCACCCGTTCATCCCAGCTCCGTGCGTGCCAGCTTTTCAACCATGTCGTTGGCCACATGGTCATGAGGCAAATTCTGGCGGCCATCAGATGCCGTATGCTATGCCTCCGTGCATGAACCCGTGAGTGCATTGCGATGGCTTGATGTTTGAAGCACAATCATTGACGATGACTGACCGATGATCACCATAGGCATGCTCACCCAGCACCCTATGGAGCTCCAGGCCAGGGGTAGTGCCGGCAAAACCTTGAGGTATCTGGAGAGAATTTGGGACCGCAGCACACCTGAGAGGGCGATGGATTGTGTTTGGGCAGGAAGAAACCCGTTCCGAACACGAGAAAATGCATCAATTAGACTGCTCACATGGTCTCGTGCGACTGACGGTCTTCAATCCTTAAGAAACAGCTTTCCACCCGGCACAGCATCTTCATAGTCATCTCTTCATCCTCGTGGAGGCAGCTAGTTTGTTTTTTACTCCCCTTATATGACAGATAAGGACAAGTTTTGCAGTTCCGTCCCGACGCCATGCCCATCAGAGGGATCTATTCAGTCGGGATGATCGAGACATAACCATCCCACCGGGCGCCGTGGTAGCATTCGTGGTCTTCTGCCCCCCGAGCGCCGCGGTAGCATTCGAGATCTTCTGCCCCACAGCCGTAACGCCCGCCATCGTGATCCTCTGCGCCGGCCTCGCGAACCCCTCGGCAACCGGAATCGTCTCCGCCCGAAAGAGCCTGTCGACCTGCCGCGCGTCCGCGCCGCCGTCCTGCCCGCCGCCCGCGAAGATCATGGCCACGAAGGCCGTCTCGGTCAGGCTGGCCGAGGACGCCGCGGTCCCAAAGTCAAAGACCCGGTTCACGCCCTGCGCGTCGGCGACCCGCGCGGCGCGCGCCTGGGCCAGCTGGTTGAGGGAGATGGTCGGGCCGGGGGCGAAGAAGCGGGTTACCGAGTCCCAGATGGTCGCGTTGAATTGTGTGTTGTCGCCCACGGCGAAGTCGGCGCGGGAGAGCGAGCCGTCGTGCTCGATGACTAGTTGTTGGGTTTTTTGGTCTTTAGAAGGGCTCATCGACGTTGTGAAGCGGTGAAAGAAGGAAAGAAAACGACTCACGGCCATGCTTGTCGAGGTCCGCCAGGTTCAGAGTCCCGGCGGCAGCGGTAGGGGTTCCATTGAGTGCCTTCTGCACTATGGGTGCAGTGATTTCTGGGTCGATGTTGAAGACGTCGTCAAAGGCTTGCGAGAACTGCGCGGTGGAGACGTTCAAGCCATCCCGAGGCAGAAAGGCGTGGTTCGCTAGTGTGTTGATGAAAGGACAAGGCGAGCGCTCTGTGTTTTCGATTAGAATGGTGATCTTGATGGCCTTTGCTTTCATCTCATGCGGATCCATGGATTTTGTTCAGGAATACTCGCGGTCAAATGTAGTGGGAGCCACGAATTCGTGACCTGGCGGGCCGGTAGCCTGGGCTGATACGCGAGCTGCCACCAGGGCGAGCTGGGTAAAGACAGTATAGAGCATCGTGACATGCACTTCTCCTGACTTGGAAAATATCTGTACGCTCATAAGCAAAGGGGACCCCCGTTCCGGATATGATCCACATTCTGACCTGATAGGCTATGCCAGACTAAGCTGATACACGCAAATGGTACCTGCAACCCGAATATCCAGCACCACCGTATAAAGAGGAACTAAATGAATAGATAAGATTAGCAGCTTCGAAGTAGTACTAGTTGGACATTTTTATAAAGTTTGTCGTTGTTATTGTGCAAAACCCAAGTAAAAGAAGGGAGTACGGTGGTGTTCTCTTTTAGTGTATTAGCTTAGTTTGGCATAGCCTGCCTGACCAGGCAGAGGCCGGGCTTCTATAGGACTTATGCGAGATGTCTGTGCTCATCGCAGCCTTGCTAATGTGCAGCAGTCCGTGCTGTCAAAAGGCAGATCACAAAGGAATACGACGAACTTTATCTTCAACCTCACAGCTATGTGTTCTGACTCGGTAGCGCGCGTCTCTCCCAAGCTTCATGCGATGTATTCGGACGTATCAAATTACAAGATCAGTTTGTTTCCAAGTCGAACCTTGCTACTCGCAGCCGCATTCCGACTTGCTGAGCACTGCCAGCGATGCCGCATATTCGCATATTGGAAACACCTGGTCTGCCCTCGGGCCAATTCATTCGGGCGGCAGCAACAATGTCCGCCCGAGCTTGAGCCCATGGTGCAACATGTGAATGACTTTTTTCCTTGGCCTGTGTGATCGACTGTCGGGCTCACAAGTCCGCGTTCAGTCCATATGGTTGCTCTATGATGATGGTGATTCCGGCACACTCACAGCCTTCGAGGTGGGCAGCTCTCGCAAAATGCCGCATAGTATCGCCAATTCAGCGATGTGGCGCAACGTCTCGGGCTCTCCCGTCTGTCCGGACGCCTTGTGGAACAAGGCTAATCGGGGAGGGCCGAAGCATCAGTCCCCGTTCTGGCGGCAAGTACTTATGTGCTGAGAGACCCGCGCCTCTTGCCGCGGTGCATTGAAACCAGAAATACTGCATTGAACCTCTCCGGGGACCGCGCGATCTAGATCAGAGATGCATCGTTGCTATGTTGTACTTGGTGTCCGCGTGCGCACGGAGCCGAGCTGAGCTCGTCGGAGATGAACTGTGACGACGGCGGCAGCTTCACTCGGAACTTCGCAACGAATCACGTAGGCACCTTGGCACTTTTCCAATGTCGTCCCTCATTCGCTGCGCTCGTCTGCGGCGTGGTGACCTGTGCTGAAACGTCAAGTTGCTACTGCTCCGAGTCCACTGACGCTCGTCGAGCGGAAGATCTCGCTAACTTTCGTGCTGTACATTCGTCGGCCCAGCCGACTGGCTACATATGAAACGAAGGATTTGGATTGTCAGCAATGTCAATGGTCGGGTGCAGCATGATGGAGTCCACATGGTTGTTGGAGACACAACGGGTACCTAGGTATGTATCTTCTTCAAGGTTGTTCTCCATCCATAGGTAATGCGTGAATACGTGTAATTAGCACAAGTATAATGGTATCATGGACATTCAGATCCATGGTCAAACGCTCCTTGAAAATGAAACAACTCGGGAGGTTTCCCGGGCTGAAAACGAATTCGGCATATAAGCCATGGCCTAAACAGTACGTCCGTCTTTGGATGCCCTCATGATGTCCAAAGTCCGTTGCACGTCGGCGAACTTAAACTCGTCCACTGTTTCCTGCCACAAGCGCCCCCGGACTTCTTTGCCTTCAATTCCGTAGACCATGGTCGCGAATCTGGGCTGAGGTGTCAGCTGGCCGGTCTCCCATCCCTACTCAGTTTTAACAGAGAAGAAATGAGTTCACCTACGGTGCAATCTTCCAACCCATGAGAAAACATCCGTCTGGAGACTGTTAGCATGCGGGAACGGAGCACAAAGTAACTTTGGGATCCGTGACAGTAGGAAAGGGATGCCTACGAGATTCTTTGCCCTTGTTCAACATGGCATCCACGATCGTCGAAGTCCCGATCTCAAGAGTCCTCCCAGTCTTTTCAAACAAGTTGAACATGAGCTTGATCATGAAAGCTCCCTTCATCTGCACCATCTCTTTCTTCTTTTCGCTTGCCAGCTCCGTGCCTCGAACGTAGCCCGGGTCGGTGATGCTGACAATGCAGTCATCCGCGGACACGTATTCAGAAAGTTTCCAGACGAAGAAATGCGCAAGCGCCTTGCTCGTGTTGTACCATTCGCCGTCTTTGAAACTTGCCTCGTCATCGAACGAGGGGAGTAAAGGTACGCAGTGGCGGTTGGGGAATTTGGCGACCAGGCTGAGCGCGCCGTTGACCCAAGTCAAATGCGCGGGTGATCCTGGCGGGGACTTGGACTTGAGGACCGGCACGAGGAGAAACGTGAGAAGCGCCTGCGATAGGTAGTTGACCTGGAACATCTCCTCGTGGCCGGTGCCCGGCACGATGTTGAATGCCTTCATGACGCCTGCATTCTGGACCACATAATCAACCTGGGGAAGTTCTTCGGACACACGGTCGACAAAGGTTTGGATGGATGCGTAGGAACTCATGTCCAGCTGCCAGACGCGGATAGACGCCGCTGGGTACTTCCGCTGGAGTCCTGCCGCGGCTTTAGTCCCCTTCTCTGTCGTGCGGACGGCGAGAATGAGATTCGAGAGCTTGTACGAGAGCAACTGTCCGCAACACTCCAGTCCGAGGCCACTACTCGCCCCGGTGACTATGGCGGTCTTTCCAGACAGATCCGTATCCTCAGGTGGGTAAACAGGCTTTGCACGGAATTGATTTTGCCAGAAAATGTTTGGAAAGAATGGGGCCGTATTGGGAGGCAAGTCTTTGGAAGCCAGCCCTGGCGTGGCCAGAACCTTTCGTTCGCGTTGTCCCATGGTGCTGAATAAGTGACTCTGAGAGTGGCCGAGTACATCTACATATGTAGGTAGTTACTCAACAACAACTCACAGCTTTCTGGGTGGGCTTTCACATGATTATATGCCTAGGTAGTATGAACGGTTTCCCAGCTCATTGAGACTGGCTTGCAACTGAACCAGATGAAGAAAGCAGTAAGTTGCCGTGGCAGGCATACAATTACACTTGTAGCGGACCTTTGTGCCAATATCTGAGTGCCTAAGTAGGATTGCTGGAACCCGTTACCCGCACACCCTGGGCTGCAGATTCTGCCAATTGCTTCGACTTCCTATTCGGGTTGCTGATGGGCTGCGCCTCAAGTGAGCAGCTCCGTAGTGAGCAAATGCTAAGGGCATCGGCGCTATGCCGAAATTGGTAAACAATGTCTCTTGATATTCGTTCATGCGTGGTAAGACGTCAGCTCCAAACCCGCGGGATTCGGACATAAGCTCCAGTACAAAAATCACCAGACCGCGGTCAGAGTCGTTGTGCCGCCAAGTCATCTCACTACATTCAAAGGGGCAAACAATATCTCAGCTGCTGATGCATGTTCAACATCATTCAAATCGATACGCCTCGAGTTGGGAGCTCGACAGTACTGGCTTCCCAGAAGAGATGATGCAAGCCAAGGCTTCCTCCGACGACCTCCCCTTCATTATCTCCACTGACCGGGGAAAGCCGGATGGCCAGGTCCGCAAGCTCATCAGGAGCCACGTGATGAAGGGCAAAAATAAGGGAAAGACGCACCGCAGCAAAGCTAGTAGTCTGCCTGCATCACATCCAGCGCAGACGACCTTGACAGGCGGCCCAGGTGCATCGTCGCCATCGGACAGTATCAGTCCGAGATGCGGACCGTCAACGTCTATATCCATTCCCCGGCGGGCCGGTTCGGACATTACATTTTTGCAGGTAGCCGATGAAAGTATCGAGACTCATTTACTGCTGCCTGTCTTCAAATGTGGGTTGACTCGAAGGCGCGAAATACCCACCGCTGATGGTCCCTCCGCTAATGCTTCGCATAGTCACATCAATGGCAAAGCGAGCGCTGTTCGTCCTCGAGCCATGTGTCATGTTCGACGATGCGTCCAAGAGCAAATGGACTGAAATGCTAGGTACTGATGTGGCGTATCTCAACGCCCTAGTCTACGCTACCCATATGTATTTCGACCTCGTGGCCGGCATGAAGCCAAAGGATATCACACCGTCTCGTCCGGCCTACCACCACCTATCCAAGTCGCTAAATATACTACGACAAAGGCTCGCAGACGAGGCTAGCGAGGACAGATTATCCGACTCCACAGTGATGGTCATAGTGTCGCTCGCCACACACTGCAGCGGTCTGGGTCAACATTCCGCCGCTCACAATCACCTTGATGGGCTCCGGAAAATTGTTGACCTGAGAGGGGGCATGGTGAAGTTCAGGCGCAATCCGAAATTGCTGCTTCAATTGTTCAGGTCAGCTCCCGTGCCATATGAACCTGGGCTCACGTGCAGCGATAGCCTTCGTCATGTTCACAACTGACGCTCATGACTTACCCCGTGTAACATCAATGCTGACCATGCGCTTTTCTTTCAGATGTGATATCGGCGAGGCACTCAGCAGTGGCAGGAGGCCGATGTTTTTCCATGACACGATAGCAGAGCCTTTTATGCCTTATCTCGATCAGCTCGTCGGTTTTATACCACCTGGCTATCAAACCTCTGTCTCTCAACCGATCGGAGGCTACGACTTGGGCATCCACAGCCTAGATCTGTGCAGAGCCTGGGATACGACACAGACCTTTTGTTCCCTCTTGAACTACGCTTCGGAATGCAAGCGCAAGATACCGCAAGAAACTTTGATGAATACCGTGGCGTCGGTCATGTACCGTCTTCTCGATCTCGACTTCCGTTGCGGCACGCTCGATGAGACGATTCGATTGGGCCTGCTGGGATTCTGCTCGCACATCTTCTTACAATGGTACAACGTCAAATTGCCGTATCCCCATCTGGCCAGGATGCACAAAGACTGCTTGGCCAGTCTCGAAATCACAGTAGCGCCTCATACAATGCTTTGGCTACTTGTGAGCGGCGCTATCTCGCTCTTTACTGACGAGGAGGATTATTGGCTCCATCCATGGCTGGAAACAACGACAGATATTTGTGGCTTACAGACGTGGAATGGGGGCAGGGATATCCTGAAGAGGTATTTATGGATTGATTTTATTCACGACGAGCCCGGAGGCAAGCTATTCGACCTTAGAGAAGGTGGTGATGTCTCCCCTCTTTCATTGGATGGTCTGAACGGCCTGGCGAGTACGGCGTAATGGGGACAGGCACACATCTTCCTTTCTGCAATGCTAATTCAATGACAACAGCCCTCTCTTCGATCGGCCTAGATCGGCTTCAGAGAAACCTTGAAACAATGTCCATAGTGTGCACTTGGCTTTCGCACAATTTCTCGTTTCCGTTGTCTCGTCCTCGTCAAAAGTACGAAGCGCGAGGTGTTCACGAAAGCACCAAACTCCCAGTCCCAAGGGCTTGTCAAGTAACATCGATCTTGTAGAATTCATCATTGTGGAGCATTTCAAGAGATACAACTCCCAGAGATTACTACTCACACTTACCCACATTATTTCCTCACCAACTTTCGCGGCATTGTGCCTCCCAGGCTGACAGCCTCGGTCACGGTGGCGATGTGTGAAAGTTAATCCCTGGGTGTTGTACACTAGCATGGGGCTTATGAATTCAAACCGTACTTGGTTAAGACGCTGCGGCTAGGAATTGGCTAAAGTTCTCCTCTTTCCTGTCACGGTGCGATTGTCGTGCGGCTGATGTTTTAGCAAGTTTTCCGGCAGAGCATCAGCTATTCTGACCACGGCCTCCGGCCTCGGTCAGGACGTCACCCTACATATCTTGGAAATCATCCGGCTTGGGTGGTCTGTGGAAGGTGAACTGAACCACGTCAATTTGTGAGTCAGTCATGCGAGTCTCTCCGTAAGATCAAAACCAGGCTTTGTTATAGCCCAGCAACGTCCAACGTGAGCCCATATATAGATTTTCTGACCCGAATCAACATTGTTTGTGAAAAGTCAGTTTATCCACTTTGACAGGTCGCGATGATCGCCACGCGTAGCGCCCTCCTGTCTGTTATATGGACGGGGGCCACAGCCGCGACCGTCGAAGGTGACTGCGTTTCTGCAAGCGCGGAACTTTCCCAGTTGTCATTTCAACTTTCATCAAGCGCGGCAATCGGCTGCCTCGGCTCGTCCCTCCAAAGTTCCAACGCCAACGGCTACTGGGGGGTGCAGTACAGCAGGAATGCATCTGTCGTGGTTTTCCCTACCAGCGCAGAAGACGTGGCCAACGCCATCAAGCTGACGGCAAACACCAGCTTCGGCAGGGAGCTTGCCTTCGTCGGCGGCGGCCATGGAGAGACGAACGCATCTTCCTCAACTGGACTCGTCATCGACCTGTCTTGGATGAACAAGACACAGGTTCTACATAATGTGAATCTCGATGACACGACCATGAGCACCGCCATTGCGTACCAGGGTGGCGCGGTCTGGGAAGGTGTTACGAACGTTACCAATGGCACCGGATACTGCTCTGTCGGTGCTCGGGTGGGCAATGTTGGCGTTGGAGGCTTCTCTACAGGAGGCGGCATTGGCTTTTTGGGTGGTGTTTATGGCTATGCTACGGATCGGCTACGGGCCGTCGAGGCAGTCCTCATGAGCGGGGAGATTGTAACGGCCACGGACACAAACGAGTACTCGGATCTCCTCTGGGCTTTACGTGGTGGCGGCGGCCAGTTCGCCATCGTGACCACTTTCTACCAGGAGGCGGCTCCAGAGCCACCAGTCACAGACCTCACATTCTGGATCGTCTCGAAGGAGTCCTGGGTCAGGTCGAGAGAGAACACGGTCAACTTCTTCAACACCAACCAAGACCCTTTTTCGCTGATGTACTACTCGATCGGCTACTATCCTCTGAACCTCACCTCACCGCCTTTGGAGCCACGAGTGGTGATACTCGGCCTCCGCTTCGCCAACCCGCTCAATCCTGATCAGCAGGATTTCAACACTACGTTCAGCAACGTGACTGCAGGTCTCGACTTCGAGTTCGTCGCGTCATACAACCTTCCCTTCGGTGAAGCAACGACACTTGCCACCCCATTTTTCCCCTATGGCTATCGTCGCGGGTTTTGGGGGCCACAAACCACGACAGTGACGGCAGAATATCTTCAAGCCGGTACTGATATCACGATCGACTACATCAACGGGTCACTGGACCGAGGAGAGGTTCCCACTTTTGCATTCTGGAACTTTCAGTACATGTTCCCCGGACAGAATGGACACACCCCAAAGTCGGACGCGGACACCGCCTGGCCGCACGCGACCTCTGCGCACCAGACTTTGTTCTCGCCCGCGTGGAATCGTTCCATCAACGACGAGTTTGTGAAGCACGCCAACGACAAGCTGAACGAGTTAACATGGAGCCACCAGGCAAGACTGGGTCAGTTTATTGCGGATTATCCAAACTACATAAGTCCGAATGTGAGCGGGCATAGGGTCTTTGGCGACAATATCTACCGTCTTGTTACCGTCAAGGAAAAGTATGACCCAACGTGTAGGATACACCAGGGACGGGTTTTTGCTTCGGATGCCTGTATCAGAGGTGGCTGGGCGAATTTGTATCCTGCTGCGAACACGCTATCTTGAACAGTGCCATAGGATGTCACATACGACTAGCCCTAGCTTTGTAGATGTTATCACATGGACTGCTATAACCTCATAATGCAGGCAATCACTCCGGTACCCCGGTACCTTTTGGATTGGCCGGCAGTACAATCACAGCGCCGTCAGAATGTGTCATAGCACCCATAGGATCTCTTATCCATTTGAGAAGTTGATTTATTTCACCATAGTGGTCTGTTAATCGTCAATCCAGGGCATCATGTGAGCTCTTTGACGAAACTGGACTTGGGTGACCTGCTGGGGACCCGGGGAGGGGGGGGGGGTGATGGACGGATGATGGTCTTGTATCGTTTCTGGGACACCCAGTTCTGTTTGAGTTTTATTTGATACTGATATATTGATAGGGAACACCATGAGTGGTACATGGGGCAGCACGGAGGCGATCCCTAATTCCTCAACGTTGTTGTGGCCATTCGAAAAATCCCTTGTTGTTTACTATACTTGGTTGCTCAACGCAAATTATCCTAGCCCTAGCAAGAAAGACCGGTATAAGGTAGAGTTTAGAACGTATTGAGAAGCAAGGACTTGGTGGGTTACTATGGTTCGATGTCAAAGGCAAAATCGGTGACCCTAAAAGACGCTGAAGAGCGTGGTTGACGGTAGTTTTGCAATTGTGCACCACGCTCTTCTTATCAGCACCGCAACATAGGCCATAACTTGCGTAGGCTCTGTCTATAACAAAAATCAAACAGTGACCAACAGGCTGGTTTTAGAAACGTCTAGTTGAAAACAAGCAGCTTTCCCTGACTCGAAATTTAATAATCACATTCCACCTACCTAACCTTTTGTCACTGCAGGATTCAAAATCATTACATGTTGTAAACAAGCTGATTGAGTTTATTCCTCAATTGAGTTGCATTATAATCATATTGCCATTCAGATAATAGACTCTGTCAGTCACAAACGTCAAAATGTTACTACTCAACTAAGTAGGTTTGCAAATCATGCTGCACAAAAAGAATTGAGTCACTCAACATACAATTTCCTAGAATACATAAACACTGTTCTCATTGCCTGTCACAAAATGCCGCTGAGTAACACCTTTACTTGTCATCTACCTACCACTCACTTCCCATGGCATCATGTCCACACACTGGATCTCTCAACTCACTGGGTGGATCAACTCACTGACACCAAAGCATCACTGGCATACCAACGTCGGTGTCTTGTACCCTCTTGCCCCCTTACCAACTACTATATAAAGTGGGTTTGGTTCTCCTTGCTTCTGAGCTCCAAGCAAAACACACCAACACTACAGCCCTGAGACACACACACAACAGACACACACACAACAGACAACCGGAACCAGTCCACCAAGGAAAACAGACTGCACGCACCAGAAACAAGCCACAAGAGAGCCTTGCATATGAAAAAATCCCCAGACAACTTCAGAACAACAGCCTAACTGCAAAGTCCAAGACAACAGCCAAAGAAAATGTCTTCTTCTGCCAAAACCAGCGGTTCTGGAGGATTCAACAGGTACCATTGCAAATATTGGGACGCCCCCGATGTGAATTGCAGCAACTGGACTTACGTCAACGGCAGTGCTTGTTCAGTTTGCGTTGTAAGTCTATACGCATGCTCTGCCGCTATTCATGTGTCTGAGTGACCTGTAATACTAATATTAATATAAATGTAGGGCGCAGGAAGATACTCTGATGGAACGCGGCTTGACAGCTGAGGAACCTAAGAAGTAGTTTCAAGGTTCAGAGAAGCAGGGATCTTTTTTTGGCATGGGCAACGACAGTGTGGTAGAGGCTAAGAGGTCTTACTGAGTTGGGCAATTGACTGCCAGTGGGTTGTAGCTGGCAAATGGCTACGCTTGAAATACTTTTCCTAGATAGCTGACTTTCCTATCGTCAGCCTTTTAGTATTTCAGTCAACTAACAAACAATCTTGCCTATCTGACCTCTTATGCCTACAGCTTTTGCAATTACTCTGATGTCTGTGACCTGGTCCAAAGGGGAAGTTGAAACGTGAGTGGGATGGCGTGAGCCCTTGCCAGCAAGTCTAAGGGCAGCGTTCTGTCTTGTCTGTGCCTATTGTGAGACTCGTGGCGACAAGAATTCGGTTCCTGTGCTTATTGGATTCTTTCACTGTGCTTGTTGATATATATCTTAAAATATCTTCTAAACTTGATTAAGTAACTGCAAAATATAGACACTTTTTTGTTAAATACACCATCTCCTATAAAAGACATATTTTTTTCAATCTTTTTCAATAAGTATTACATTGTAAAAAGCACTATCTTTAAAAACATCTTAGGGTTAGGGTTATCAAGTTTAATTCTTATTATCTCGCTTAACTTAGGGAATAAAAATTTGAAAGAAATACTATTAAAATCAGCGACCTTGGTTCCATAGGAATACGATTTCAAGTTTCTTGAATTAAATTTAGTTAACGGCGCACAGTGAAAGAATCCGATAAGCACAGGAATCGAAAGCCTGCCGGCTGCCGTGGGCCCGGCGAAAATAAGAGCCTGTTTCTTGGCCGGCAGAAACGTTTGGCACGGCAGGATTTCGCTTTTGCCGTCCCCTTTGCCGAGATGCGTTTCTTTTTAGAGTACCTTCAGCACGGCAGAAAATAAGCTTTGCCGTGCCTAAAATAGGGACGGCAAAAGTATCTCTACATTTTAATTATTTAGCCAATAATCATTTACAATTTACTATTCTATTCTGCTATACGTTTTAAACCTTATTTTTTATAGCAAAGTTGCAAAGGGTAGCATCGCTACTTTTTTTTTAATATAATAGTATAGTAAGAAGTTAAATATTATAACTTAGTATGCTTATTTAATTTTAAGCATATATATATATATAGATTATATAAACACTATTACTATTATTAATATGCTTATTTATAACTTAGAACGCCGTTAATGCTATTAGCGCTTTAACCTTAACCCTTGACCCTAACCCTAACCCTAACCCTAACCTTGGCTGTTAATAATTAACTGGCTGATTAGGGGCAAAGAGACATTATTATTATTTTTATCCTTTAGGCTATAAAGCCTTAGATTAAAAAGGGTTGCATCGTTTATTAAATAGTGGCATATAAAAATAGCGGGGTTGTATAAATATTTAGCAGAATTGTAACACTAATAAAAGAAAAAAACAAAATTGGTTATAAGATTAAAAAAACTAGCATTTGCTGCTGGACCGCTTAAGGAACGCAGCTTGGCAAAAATGCACGGCAAAACTTTTTATAGCCAAATCTGCCGTACGGCAGGTTTGGCACGGCATGAGGTCTAGCAGCAGGGGTTAAATCTTGCCGTGCCGTGCCCTTCTGCCGGGCAAAGAAACAGGCTCTAACACTTAAATATGGGATATTATGAAACACACACACACCCTGTCCTCCTGTAGCTTCCCCTTGGGGATGTGCCCTTCCTTTGCTTGATACCATCATGGCCACTGTCCCAGGTGTAGGGGAGTGGGTTGAAAAGACCTATGGTTGATGCATGGGCAGTAGCAAAAAAGGTTGTTGTTAGAGTGAACACTTTATGCAATGGGGCTGCGGCCATGATACCCTAGATTGGTCTAATGAGCCAGTAGCACTATGCCACTTTTCAACTAAAATTTGTTCAGCATATATGCAACTATGCTCTTAGCATAACAGGCAGGAAATGTAATATAACAATGCAGCACGTAATTTGGAGTCAAGAGGCAAATTGGAAACTTGTGCCCATGGCTTTTCACAACGTGGTTTGCTTCAGTGCTGGACATTAAGCATGGAACAGACAGTGAATCATCCGGCATAAAATTCTCCAGGCTACACCCATTTCATTGCAAGTCACCAAAGTGGCTGAGTACTGTCTTTGCTTGCTATCTGCCCACTATTCATACGTCCTTTAACATCATTCCAACGTGATTTCTGGATCTTTCAACTCACTACATTTAAAACATCATACCAATGCGAATCCAGTGGTTCATTGCCGAGGTCTCAATTACTATATAAGAGAGGGTTCTACTTGCTCCTATGCCCTTTCAAATCTTAAACAGGCATACAAATACATTTGATCTACATACACACAACTGACAAACCAAGCACCATCACCAAAACAACTCAAGACACAAGACAGACCGCACACAACAACCATCCCTAACACCCAGTCCTCTAAACAAAACAACCTCAATCAACTTTGGGACAAAGAGCCAGCCGAAAGTTCAAGACAAAATCAGTAAAAATGTCTGGCACTGGCCCCTATACCAAGGCATGCAAGTATTTTGCACAGTGCGGCAATGTTGTCCCCCTCTCAAACTACTCCAGCGGCGTGTGTGCAGATTGCCTTGTAAGTTCATTTGGTTTTATCTTGGTTTTTTTTTCTTGGGGGGGTTTTTTTGGGGGGGGGGTGCTTCTTACTTTCCGATCATATTCGATTTATAATTGATACTAATACAAGTATCAACATAGGCCGAGGGGAAACAGTAAACACTGGCAGCGCGCAATGGCAGTAGCAGCGTTCTGAGAATAGTGACTCTTTTTTGGTATGGGGAACGATAGCTTGGTAGAGGCGGTGGAGTGCAGTTGAATTGGGCAATAGATGGCTGGGGTTGTGTGGGTGGCAAATTTGGAACATTGGCAGCAGTGAGGTGGTCACAATCTAACCCTTGGGAAGTAACTGGCTTTATCTCATTCAGCCTTTCGATCAATCAACTAGACTATCTTTCCTACACTTTTCCATGCCTGCTATTCTTGTGAGTCCTACACGCTGTGACTACGCTGCAAGGCCGCATTGGCAGCTGTCAAGCACCCCAGGGCGCTTTGAGCGCCAGGAGGTCTTCTTGACGGCCACACATGCCAGTGTCTCAAGAGAGGGTCCGAAGATTGGGAGTTGAAGAATTCGGTCGTTCTACGTCGCCGACCGTGCTTGCGGTGTGGGATTCTCAATTCAGCAACGGCAATGCTGCACCAAACCTCAATACCAACTACACTGCACTTCTTCAGGTGTTTTTCAAATTTGTCTCTGAATTCTAGCCTGATTTGCCACCCATTCCACCGTCAAAAGTCTCAATCGATTGTGCGGATGGACGCTCAAATGGGCCAATTCATTTCACGGGTAGATTTGGGCCGTTAGCCTGTTGTTCAGTGTACCTAGGTACTTATGTAGATACCTGCACTTACTCCGAACCCCACCCGTCAAAATTCGGCAGGTCTACATACCAAGTGCGAGGCCGATGACAGCGAGGTAAACAAAGTGTTTGTCGAAGCGCTGTCCGAGGTCTTCTGCGACCTGGCTGCCGACAACAAGGACGAGCACTTCAGCAAGGTCCTCACAAACCACGACCTGGAAGGACGCAGCACGACCAATAATGCCGTTCCGGGCACGGCAAACCTCGAGCCCAATGGTTTTTTGGTGGTGGGGTGCATCGACATGCTCCTGGGCCAGGACCTGCGTAGGCGATCCCCGCCGGCGAGCTCCAGTTCGTGCGAAGGGTGGCAGTTCACCTTCACGTTCGACAAGGCCGATAACGCGGGCGACTGTCGGATGGACCGCAAGAACGCCTACTCCCGGCTGGACCGCGAGTGCGTCTCGGGGTTTCCGTTGGACGCTGGATGCGGCGCGTGGCGGTACAGCATCGCTGCGCCGCCCGAGTCTTCGGAGGACGACGTCACGGCCGTGGGGTTGAGCGGTCCGGCCAAGTGCTATAAGAGGAGGGCCAAGGATAGCTGCGAAGCCTATGACGCCCAGCCATGGATCGCGTATGATAAGAGTGACATGTTTTTGTGACGACTATAACGAGTTTTCCATGTACTCGGCCTGGTAGGGCATCGAGGACTCGAGCCAGGACTTCCTCAAGGATATTGGGTGGTACTGGAAGGTTCTGTGGGAGGACGGGTACCATGGCGCCGATGCGACGAACCGGAAGCTGGGTCAAGGCCAGCCCATTGCCGACTTTTCGTGCAAGGACGCTATGGATGACTTTTGACGGGTACACGGGCAACGCCGGACGCGGAGGCATGGTTGAGAGCGGGTGCGTTGAGTACCATTTCGACCTGGTCGGCGAACAGTATGTCGTCTCTGGGGAACATTGCGAGAGAATGCGTAAGACCTTAAGTGGCGGGATTCGAGGGAGAATGAAGAGCATTCTGTATAGTACTTAATAATCCGTACAGTACTGTCGTACATCCGTCCACAGTTCACAATTTATGCCTTCGGCATGCGAAGAATCTCATTCGAGTATTCATCAAACCGCCCGCTCCAAGGCCAAGACGCACTCGCCTTGCCGTCCTCGCCATGCGTGATGGTCGGCTCTCGGCCATCGATGATGAGAGGTTTCAAGTGCGGTAGCGTCTCCAGGACAATAGACGCCACTTTCTCAAATTGTTCGTGTTCGTCCCGGTGCGATCTGTAGTTCTGCTCGGCAGCTTCCGCGCCCGTGAGGAGGAGAGACTGGGTGCCGCACCATGGCCCATATACTATACTACCCATACCCGCGGTGTAGGTTGATAGCTATAGCAATAGCCCGGTCCGCCTCGGACCGGAGGCATACGGCCACCAGAAGGAACCAGCTGGCCAAATGGCTAGCCGGGCCGATATAGCCCAATGGCAATTGGAAGGGATTGTACGCGTGTATGCCTAATCCCTTTGGTGTATAATAATAGTTTCTCTTTTGTTCCTTCTGCTAAATATCATTAATAACAATAGCAAATATACTTGTTTTCACCCCTTATTTAAACCTCTTTGTATATAAAGATTAACTTACCAATATTAATCAGTGGTTAAATAGTTAACTATAAATAATAAAGTAAAAGAGACGAATCTTGCTTTGAAAACTGTTATAATGTTCCTTAGAAGAGGTGTACTATTTACGACAATAGGCTTTGTGCTTTTAGCAAAAAACAATAAATAGCTTGCAAAGAAACTTTAAGAGGAGTTATCACTAGCAAAAGGCTATTTTCTTTAACTATTAAAGATAGCTAAAAGACTTTAGCAAAAGTTATTATTAGCGACCCTTTTAATGCGTCTATAATGCAGAACAATATATAAACAACTTTAAAACCTCTCTATAAACGCTGGCGGCTTATTTAGTGCTATACCATACTCTTAAAAAGATAATCAATTTTGTATAAAAATACTAAAACCTCTTATAAGGTTACAATGGCAAGCAACCAACCGGCGGACCTTTTTGTTAAGTATTTCTACCCTTATAAAGATCTCACGATCTTTCCTATCTTTACTACGCAACAAAGGCATTAATGGCATATATATATATAAATATATCAGCAACCCCAAAACACCCTACACTATATTCCAACCCTTTTCTTATTTATTTTCACTTTGTTTTTAGGTATATGCATATATGTATAATAACCTAATTTCCCCTTTATTTTTTACCCTTTGCATTACATTACTATGCTATATTTATTCTAAAAATCTTTATCCTTTAAATTAAGCAACTTAAACTAAACTAATATAGCTGATCTCAGCAGTTCAAACAACCCCTTAGTTAAAAAGACAGGAACCCTGGTATTTAACTAAGTTTACAATGCTTAGCAGCCTATTTTAATGTTAAGCAACCTTTTAACAGGAACTAAAATCCCCTAGGCAATATAGCCCTTACTTAATGCCTGCCTTTAGTATAAGAATATATAGCTAAGCGCTAGTTAAATACACTTATGTATAGCAGTTGTTAGGGCAATTGCTATTTACTCTAAGTAGTGCGATAATAACCTTTTCTACTATTTTTGTAAAGATTTCAGTGGGTAAACCGTTAATATATTCAACGCTGTCCCCTTTAACCTACGCCGCAACCTTAAGTAAATCTTTTATTAAAATAAGGTTTATACTAAGCAAAATAATGCTTTTATTGAACGATATTTAATAACTTTTGCTGCTTGTAAAAAACCCTTTGAGTAAGACCTAGTTAAGCTTTAAAACTAAAAACTTAACCTAAGGTTATGTGCTTATAAACGATAATAAGGCATTTTGCTACTAAAACCTCTTTAATCTCTATAATAAGAGAAAGCGCCTTAGCAAAAACCTTAGATTCGTTAGGAGAAACCCTGGCAAAAACAACTAAACAGTATACAACAGACTATTAAAGAACCCTCGGCATACTCTTAAGTTAAAGAAGCTCTAGGGAGTAGCTTGCAATAAAGCCCTTTGCTACTATTGCCTTTGTTATAATTGCAATAAAACCTTTTGCAACTGCTATCCCTACTATATATATAATAAACTATACAACGCCCGCAATAAAACCCTTTAAAAGTGCCCTCTTAGTTACACTTGCAATAAGACCCCTCGAGGTTGCCTTCAAAATAAGGCCCCTCTGCGTTAGTTCTAGTAGACCATATAATAGAACTGCGATCGTTGCCCCTTAACCGTCTATGTATACTATATAATACCCTATTCCTAATACTAAAACCGCTTATATACCGTTATAATCCCCAGCGATACAACTCATACAAAACCCTTCCTCTACTCAAATACCTAAACAACTATATTAATATTCAAACCTTAACTAGCTTTACAAAAATATACAGCTTAGATTAAAAATATATAAGCAAGCTATACAATCTACTAGATAATAAGCTTAAGACCTTCTTTAATCTTTGCTAGCACGCCCAAATTAAGCCTAGCTAATTCTACGCTATTTTTCCAAGGATTTTAACCAACTGCGCTCAATAATTCTATAAAAGCTACGTCACCCGTTTTAATACATTTACAAAAGCCTATACTAAGATTAAACGGCATTTTAACACAAAAGTCAACTACCTTCACTATTATATAAACTAAACCTTAACAACCTTTAACAAAATCAAGCAGCAGAATAATAAGAAAAACCTCTACAAAGTCCTTGAGATCTTGCTTAACAAGCTATAACTATGCTAACGTACTTTAAGACTAAATTATACAGGCAAACAAGCACTTAAAACCATAATAATCAAAGCTTGCTATAAAGTATATAAACTTAAATATGCTTTTTTTAAGCTTGCTATTACTTGCAAAGAGCTATTTTCTAACCTATGCTCTTTAATCGAAACCTACCTTGCCTATAGTCTATAATAGCAATTAACCGCTAACAAAACGGATAATCAATACTATTTAAACCGCTGCTATAGTAATAATTATAGCAGAGGTAGAGGCTTTTGCGGCAGCTTTCATAGCGGCTTTTGTTTGCGTAATGGCTTCTAAGGCTATAGTAGCAACTACTACAACAACCGCCCTCCTTAGCGGCATATGCTATAGAAAAAAAAGTGTTATATATATGGCAAAAAAGGTTGTTAGTCAACAAAACACTCCTAAAAGGAACGCGACCAATTATATAACTAGTTTATTGCCAACTGCCAATTTAACAGCAATAACCCTAACAGCTTTAAAATGTACCTAGCAAATTACAAAGGTAATAAAGCAAATTAAATATAGCTGGAAGACAAGGTTAATAATAACAACGAGGACTACAAAAAAAAGACCAAAGCCTTTACTTAGCTTGTAAACTAAAGCTTCCTATACTGCCTTATCGGCGACAACATTTATTTTGCTAATAGCCCTAATATAAACGCCACACAATTCTTTATTAAAGACCGCTATACCCAGTTATAATTCTAAGGCATACTACCTAATATAAATGCTGCGAGGGTATCTATAGCTAGAAAAGAGCAATTCCTTGCCCTATAACGAAAGAACCCTTTTATTTAGCTTAATAAGTTAATAGCAAGATAAACCTTAATTAAATTTAGCAAAAAATTAATAATAAACTTAATTAAAACTATCGCTATTAACACTTTAATCAAGCGCATCAACTTTTATATACTAAATGCTCCAACGCCCTTTTTACTTTGCCTTATAAATATAAACCAACTATACGTTTAATTTAATAACCTAATAAACCAACTTATCTATAACAATAAAACCATTCCCATTATACGCAAATAAAGCCACCCATAGTTTTTTCTAAGTAAAAAGGAATAAACAGGCGTTTTTCTTACAAAAACAAAGCTATAACGCCTTTATTATTGCTTTAGCCACCTAGCAATATACTAACTTTACTAGCTGCTTAAAAAGGCTAATTATAATAACATTAATAAAAATATATTATAATTAATCGAAAAGTTTTGTTACCATTGCCAATTACACAGTAACGCCCCCTAGCGCTTTAAGTTCACCCTAAAAGATAATTGTAAGTTTAATTACAAGATTTTTACAAATGTTATATATCTCAAAAGTCGCCTCATTTTTTACATTTTAAACTCCTCAATAGCTTTCTACAACAGCCGTTTCCTTCTATCTCTATCGGCTAAAAACACTTAAAAAGCCCTACGCCTACTATAAATTAATACCTATCAAAAACCTTTCAACATAATTACATACAACGCCGACACTAATTTTGCCTTTATAAAATTCAAATTAAAAGCTAAGCTAATAAAAATCATATATAAACAAGTTTTCGTTAAAGCCTACTAGTTAATTAGCAAGCTAAAACAATACTACACTCTACTTTAATAAGCTTTTAATATCTTATACAATAAGCTTTATAATATAATGTTTAATAAAGCAATCTTGCAAATAGCCCTTAAGGCTATTAATAATACTATCAAGCCCTACAGGCTCGTTTCTACCCTCTTCGTTTTTAGCACATACCCTTATATAACAACCAATTCAGCCCTATCGCCATCAACTATCAAAAGAGCCAAAATAATATAAAAGGCTATAAAAGCATTATGCAAAACAGCAGCTAAGCACTAAATAAAAAGCGCCCTTAATACTTAAAATAAACCGTCTACTACAAACGTGCTTAAGCTTCTACTTTAAAATAAAATATGGGTTTAGCGAAAGAAAAATGGCTAGCAAAGGCTTTATAAGATCGCAGCCGTCAATGATTACAACGTTACCCTTAAAATGCCCAATAGGCCCGCTACCTTTAAATTAACCATCCTCTAACTCTACTATTACAACTCTAATACCTTTGTTTTAATTCTTTCCCCAGCAACTATCTATTGCAACTTTAATACCAATGCTTTTTCTTTTCCCTTGGCAACTAACAATAAAAACCACTAGCCCTTTAACAACGCCGCTAATGCTGTTAGTGTCATTGGTAATATAATTATAATTGCTATAAAGCCTAAGCAAAGGAGACAACCTTTTAGCTTAAAGAACAAGTTAGCTAGCGCCTTTTTAATAAAGAAAAAAGAGAACAACTATGATTTTGCCGTTAAGTTAAAGAATAATGGCATTATAACAACCCTAAGCGGGCTGTTTAAAGCATTTAACGCCTAAGAGGTAGATAACCTTGTTGGCTGTGGCGTCTTTAGCTTTAAATGCTATAGCAAGGCTAGGCATAATAGCCACTGCATCTTTAAGGCCCAGATAGTATAGAAAGTCAAAGGCAAAATTACCAAGCCCTATGAAAAGTTACGCTTGGTTATATAAGGCTATAACGACGAAGAGAAAGCGTTTATTTTAACGCAGTCCCCTACGATTCAACGTGCTAGCCAGCGGTTAATCTTAGCCCTTGCACCGTCACTATTGCAAAGCAATATAACGCTATTATTACGCAATATTACCTAAGCGTACCTATAGTCATAGACCAAACTTATACGTATTATACTAGCTGCTGTTTTAGCTGCGCTATAAATCAAATACCCCTAAAACACTATTATTAAGATAATTAAGCCACTTTACAGCATTGCTAAAGCAAGCGTTTACTAGTTTGCTACGTACCAAAGCCACCACTAGAAAAAGCTTAATATATTAACCTTAATCTATAACCTATGCCTTTTAATTATTAATAAACCTCTAGAGACTTTTAGCCTTATTAGTATGCAAACTAATAATACCTTCATCTTAGCTACGTTAGCTTTTTTAGCACTAAAAGACTAAAAATTGCAAAAGGCCTAGTTTAAGGCCAAGGCTAAGACCTTTTTTTCCTCTAATACTGCTTTAGATTTTAATGGCGCTACGTTAACAATAGACGAAACTAAGCTAAACTTAAAGCAGAAGGGTTAAGGCACTAAGATTATTTCTATTAATCTTAAGTTAGCTAACCAAGCCTAATGGTATATAGAGCAATGTGCTTATAGTGCTTATATTGCCTTAATTTGCTAACTAGAGGCCTTTTTCAACCTATTTATTACTGCTCAGATTTAAAACCCTAATAAAGGTAACTGTATAAAGCTTAATGGTTGCCTATAGTGGTAATTTAGTAACTTATTAAGAGGGCTATAATATATTCCCCTTAATTTAGCGATGGCTAAGCTTTTTGCATTTGCTGATGGCTCTTTAGCCGGCAATAAAGATTTGAGCTCTTAAATTAGGTTTATTCTGGCGATTAGAAATAAAACCAGTATTAATGGTCAATTTACGTTGACGGAAAACTTTGTGCATTAGAGTTTTACTAAGTGCAAAAGAGTTACTTGGAGCTCTCTAGCGTTAGAGATCTACGGGATCGTTAACGCTTTTAATATTAGTCTCTTGATAGGGACAATACTCTGCTTAATAATTAATAGACTTAGCCTTTCTATAATGCCCTTAGTTGTTTATATAGACTTGTATTCTTTGTATAAGTGCCTAGTTAAATTGAGTATAACTAGGGAAAAGAGGCTGATAATTAATATAATAGCTTTACGTTAGTTATATAAACGGCGTAAGATTATAGAGGTACGATGGGTTAATAGCGATGATAACTTTGCCAATGCTATGACAAAGGCTATACTAAATAAAGCGCTGGAACGCCTAGTCAATAATAATAAGTTAACGGTATAAGTAGAGAGTTTTGTTTAAAGGCTTATGAACTAGGCAATAAGTGTATTTTCTTTGTATAGTATAACTATTACTTGTTTCTTTCTTATTTGGGCAACTGGTTGCTTATGGCTTGAGTTTTAAACTAATCTTTTAAAGCGTACAACAGGGGTTTATAAGCTGATACAAAAGACTGCCAGTGTAGGTTGATAGCTATAGCAATAGCCTGGTCTGCCTTGGACCAGAGGCATATAGCTACCAAAAGAAACTAGCTGGCTAAATGGCTAGCCGGGCCAATACGGCCCAACGGCAATTGAAAGGGACCGTACGCGTATACGCCTAATCCCTTTAGCATACAACGATAGTTTCCCTTCCGTTCCTTTTACCAAACATCATCAACAACAATAGCAAATATACTCATTTTCACCCCCTATTCAAACCTCTTCGTATACGGAGATTAACTTACCAACACGCGGTATACCCGTACCCCCGGTACACTAAAATAAAATGCTGCCTATATAAACTTAATTAATTAATATCGCTGTAACTAGTCAACCTATAGGTCTTTGCAAATAATATATATATTAAAATAATTGTGAGAAGCTTTTTATTTATTATAAAATAGTCTGCGCTTTAAAACGCAGCTTATATATATAGTTTTTAGTGGCTTAACTTTGACTATAATATTCTCCTTATCTTTAGCCTTAGACTTACTAGGCAATTCTAGTGTATTTGGCTTATTATTAACTATAATAAGCTTATTTTTTTTGCAATGCTTTAGTTTATAATCTAAAGCTTTTTTAAGCTAGCTAGTATTCTTTTTAAGCTTATTAATAATATAGCACTTAGCTAAAAGCTCTAACGTGGTTGTATAGTGAGTTGCGCGCAACAGTGAGTCGCGCACTTTTATTATACTTTACAAGTTTAATTAATTAAAACTCTACACTAACGCCTAAAATTAATTAAAACTATTTAAAATTATTATTCTCACTTATATTCTTAGCCTTTAGACAAGTTTATATATTATAGCTAAACTTGCGATAGATTCTATAGGCTTAACTAGCCGCCCGCTTTCGTTTTAATAAACCACCATTTTCCTCCTCTTCCCCTAATTGCTTATTAACTATACTTTTCTTAGCTAAAATCTTCTTATTATTAGATATAAAATTATCTTTTTTATTCTACAATTAAGTTTTTTTAGCTTTGCGCCTTTTCTTAAATGCTATATTTGCCTTTTAAAAAATATGCACTTTAAACTTTATTAAGGTTAATTAATATGCAATTTTTTATGCTTTTTTTAAAGAGTAATCTATAGCATAAAAACTTAATGTTAAAAAGCTTTTTTAGTGATTTATAATTTTAGTTTTAATTAATTTAGATTGCGATACTGCTTTGTTAAAGTTATAAAGCATTTGCAAGTTAAAAGAAAAGGTAGGCTTAAAGAGGGTTTAAAAAGATATTAATATCTATAACTTAATATTTAGCTTTAAACTAATAGCGTTTAGGTTAAAAGAGATAAGTCTAGCCCTTTTAAATAATTTATTAACGTTTTCCTTAATTATTATTGCAAAAAATGCAGCTTTAAAAGCGATTAGAAACTTTACCTTAATAATATAAGTAATGCTAGCTTTAATAAAAAGGTTAATCTAATTGCTATATTTTAACTTTAAAATATTAAAATAATCTATATTAAAAGGTTAGGTTAAATAAGATAAATAAGCAAGTAAATAAAGTAAAATAATATTGTTTTTTTTTGCAATAAGCTTTAAATTCTGCACTAATATAGCTTTTATAGCTATTAAGTATAATTATTCTATAAGCATCTTTTCTACATAGTTTAAAATGTTTATTAAAATGCTATAGCTATTATATGCTTATTTTATTATTTATTTATTTATTAGAAGTTGTTTAAATTATCTAATTGTTAGGAAGGTTGGTTTATATATATTATTAGGCAAGGTAGTAGCAGCCCTAAAAGACTAGAAACGGCGGCATTATATATCTATTACCACTAATGCAAACAATTGCTATTGCCTATTTTCGATTGCTAAGCTAAATTAATTTTAGTTTTCTAATACAACTTAAACGCATAATTACCAAAGATAGTTAAATTATACCTATTATAAAGCCAGTTTTATTAAAGTTATAAAAATCGCAGTTTTAAATACTATACTTTGCCCTTATATTTGCAACTAAGCAAAACCAATTACTAATTATCTTTAAATCTTTGCAAAGAGCTCTCTAATAATTATATATATAATTAATGCATATTTTAAGCTTTAAGCATCGCTAAATAAAGCATTATGCCTAATATATCCTAACGTATTTACCACTATGCATTGCTAGCAAAGAATTAGCTATATCTCCTATGTTTTTAACTTAGGGCAAAAATCTATGCATATCTTAATTAAAAATATAATAAATAAAAGCCTTTTTTTTAATTATAGTTAATTTTGCATTAGTAGTTAAGTATTTACTTTTATATTTTTGCTATTAATGCAATTGCAAAGTATAGTAAATAAAACGTTATAAAGTGTAGCAGCGCAATTTTGGCTTATTTTTTTTAATAATTTAATTGCTTTGATTGCGGCAATAATCTAGTTTTCTTAGAGTAAGCTAGCCATTGTTTATTATAGAGAAACTGCGGGTTGAAAAAGTATATATTATAAAATAAAAAAAGTGCGTAACTTACTATCGCGCGCGACTCACTATACAACCACATTATAACTAAAGCGTCGCCTAATTAAGCTTTAAAATAGCTTATTAATAATAATTAACTAGCTATACAAATAAAAGAATTTATAAAAAAAGCTATAAACTAAAGTAATAAAAAAAAAAAAAAGAAGAATAGAAAAAAAAAGCGTATATATATATAGCTAATCTTATTAGGCAAGCAATTGCTTATTTAAAATATTTTTATATAATAATAAAAGAAAGTATATAATTATACAGCTAGCAAAAGAGAAAAACTGCTAGTATAAGTTTATAGCTAGAAAGAAGGACTAGGCCTACATTTGTTTAATTAAAGAACTAGTCCGCCGTAGACCAGCGCTAGCTAGCTACGGCTAGTGCAGAACAAAAGGAAACATAAGTCACCTTTTATAGCCTTATTCTCTAACGTAAATAGCCTCCCTTTCTTCCAACTACCACTAATAAACAAATACATTTATATAACCTAATAATGCACTATTTAACTAAGTAAGACCCTACTAACAAAAATAGCAAAAAACAGCCTAATATCCCTTGCAATATAAAAATTAGCGCTTTTTATAGCTATTAAAATAAGGTTTTTAATATTACTTAGCTAATAAATCTAAAGGAAATTAATATATATATTAGCTAACTTATTTTGAAATATAAAGGTTTTTTATCTTTAAATAAAATTATATAATTATATAAAAAGAATTTTATAAGCTACATAACCTATTAGTTTAACTAAGGTATATAGACCTTTAAATATATACTTTAAAATATTCTTTAATTTTAAACATACGTTTTTTTTAAGGAATAAAATAATATACTAAATA